>MU226297.1:108425-129458 GCA_018584345.1 Thuja plicata
TACTATGTGGGTATTTAAATAAATTACATATTTGAAAAATAGACTCTGAGAACTACATTTTCTATTAGTGGATTTTTTTGATATTCAATCTCTAAGTGCCTCAAATTTTGACATCAATTGATAGACAACTTGAAAATCAAGGAAAACACTTCCACTTTTTGCCCAAAAAGTGGACTCAACTTCTTGCTGGCACCCAACTCATTCACCTTATTCTTAGGGAGTGGTCTAGGATTCCACTAGTCATATACAAAAAGAGTAGGACCCTCACAACACTCCTAAGTTATCCTTTCAACCCCAAAAGAAAAATAGTCAATATAGGCCTAATAGACCAGTCGTTCTTGTAGCCCTTGGGACAAGGTTTTTTAGCGATAAATTTATGAAGTCTCAAAGGACTTGCACAAAAAATTAGGGATTAAAATACCCTTTAATAAGTTATACTTCCCACAGGAGACTTAGATCTCGTCTCTACTTTTGTACCCCCAAATTCTTACTGTGATCAGAGACCTAATATGCCTAATTGGGACTGTTTAACAAAGCCAATGCTCTCAAATGGATTCACAGAACTTGATCTATAACTGAGATAGGTTTTCCTATCCCCAATGATACTAAATCCAACATAAAAGAATATCTAGCCACTCCCCAACTTAATTGTGCACCAGTTTTCTTTAAACTGTAACCGAGCACATGAGGGATGCTCGATTAGGGCTAGGTGGTAAAAATAGAAAAAAAACTCCTCCTGCCGTTTCCTCCTAGAATCTTAAGGTACATTTCTCCTCCTTTCATTTCACCAAGAAATATTTGTTTCCCATGGTAGAAACACACGTTAGAGGCATATCTTACAAACCCTGATTGAATGAGGATTTACTGACCAGTCTAGACAAGTCTTCTTATATCTCCCTTGGTCCTTCACCAAATGGAATCATAATTAATGCATTAGGAGCCTAATTCACCCTGATTTCCAACCATGCAAAACTTTTCCCTCAATCAATCACACACCAATGGCTATAGTACAGAAAAAAATACACAGTTGCAGGAAAACATAGAATTTTATTGATTCAATACCACCAAAACTTGCATACATTCACACACCTCTCAGTGTATCCAATATATTTGGGTATATATACCATGAAACCAATGTCCATAACCAATTTTCAAAAGTTATGAACCATTGAGGGAGTTGGTTGTTGGTTTTTACAATTTTGCAAGAAAAGTTACAAAAGTTGTCAAGCAACTTTTGCAACTTTGACAACATTTTGCATTTTTTATGACCACAACTCCCTATGAACTTGTAGGACATAAAATGGGTATATTTTTATCCCAAACATCCTAAGACACCATAAAACAAAAAAAAATCCAATATTTTTAGACCCTTTGTCTAAGTTTGATCATAAGGTTTATATGTACACCTTATGTCAACCAATCTTACAAATAGGTATTTTTATTACAAAGAAAAGGTCCAAAGGACCCAACACAACCTACAGAATAACATGAAACCTTAGGCACCCTCAAGGAATTCCAATAGTGTACTCTATGGTATAGGTTCTCTTGCACCATACTCCCTGGCTGATAAACTCAAGTTCTACTTAAGAGAAGCTTATCTAGTGTGGTGCCATGTTGCTCAATTTCCTTTTGATCCATCCAAGTAGCATCCACTTCTGGGATTCCTTTCCACTTTATCAAATATTTATTGTATGTGTGTCTTCTTATTTGTTTCACTACCTTGGTTTCAATAATTTTCTCCAATTGCATGGGCTCACTAGGGGGTAAGTCTTTGATCCATTCAACCCATTCTTCCACCTACAAAGAGTCCTCGATACCTTCATCACCTTTACAAGGAGTGATATTATAGATATTTAAAATAGGAGAAATGCTAATGTTAGGGGGTAGTGTGATTTCATATGCATTGTCACAAAACTTGTGAAAAATGGTGCATGTGCCTATTTTCCTCATTTGTAACTTTATATATCTGTCTTTTGGGAGTCTTCTCTTTCTTAGGTATGCCCATACTCTGTCTCCAATCTGAAAATGAATTGCACTTATTTTCTCATATGTCTACTTCTTGTATTTATTAGTGTTCTTTATTAGAGGTATTTTCACCTGTTCATGGACCTATTTAATCAATTATGCTAAGTCCTCTCCTTATGCACTTACCTTGGCATCATTTGGCATGTCTCTAAGTTCCATAAATCCTTGAGGATGCATCTCATACATGACTTGGAAAGGGATTTTTCTAGTAGACCTATTTATGGAGTCATTAAATGCATATTATGCATGTGGTAACACAAGATCCGATGACTCTCCATACTATTTTGTGAGACATCTTAATATATTGAACCAAGTAATCTATTTACTACTTAAGTTTGACCATTTGTTTGAGGATGGTAGGTTGAACTACATGACAAACTTGTACTTAGCTTTTTCCGTAAAGTTCTCCAAAAATATACTTGGAATTTGACATCCCTATCCGAGATAATGTTAAGTGCAAGCCATGTATCCTAACCACTTCTTTGAAAATGAGATGTGCAATGCGAGAGGCATCATTTGCACTCTTGGAGGGTATAAAGTGGATCATTTTGCTAAATCGGTCCACTACGACAAACACATTATCATACCCTTGCTTTGTTCTTGGGAGACTCATTTCAAAGTCCTTGCTTATGCTTTCCCATGGCCTAGTTGGGATAGGAAGGGATTGGTACAATCATTGATTGGTAGACACACCTTTAGCTCTTTGCCATATAACACAAGTTTCCAAAAAATTTCTAACATCATTTTGCATCCTAGGCCAGAAATAGTTTCTCCTAGTCAATTCAAGTGTTTTATCAAACCCAAAGTGTCCACTCATGTTTTCACAATGTTTTTCCTTTATTATGTTATCCCTCATTAAGCTTTTTAGAATGCATAACTATCAAATAAAAAACCATCATGTATCAGATATTCTAAAAAATCAGTACGATAAACATCTACTAGTTTATTGCAACCCCGATATGCTTCACCAAAGTCATCATCTCCTTCAAATAGATCCTTTAAGGCATCAATGGCAATACTTTGTAACTGAATTTCTTGTACTAATGCTATCCTCCCACTGAGAGCATCTACTACTTTATTTGATTGGCCCCTCTTATATTTTATTGTGAAAGTATATGCTTGGAGTTTCTCTACCCACTTCATATGCATGCAATTCAACTTTTCCTACCCATTCAAATAGCTGAGAGCATGATTATCCCTGTATACTACAGATTCATTTTTGTAGGAGATAATGTCTCCACTTTTTCAAGGCTTGTACCATGGCATATAACTCTAAATCATAAGTAGAGTATTTCTGTTTGGCTTTATTTAACTTTTTGGAAAAGAAAGCTACATGCCTACCTTCTTGAATAAGGATTGCCCATATTGCCAATTTACTTGCATCAATTTCAACATTCAATACTTTATTTAAATCAAGGAGAAATAAAAGTAGAAATTGTGCCCGTCTAGACTTAAGGTATTCAAAATCCTTATTTACTTCTATTGTCCAAAGTAATCTTACCTTCTCCCTTAATTGTGTCAAGAATCGGTGTGCATATGTGACTGGAACCTTTTATGAACTTTTTGTAAAATGTAGCTAAACCATGGAAACTGTTCACATCACTTGGTGTTTTAGGAGGTGTCCAATTAATGATTGATTCTAGCTTTGAAGTATCCATTTTGAGATTTCCCTCTGAGATGACAAAACCAATAAATGTGTGCTCTTTCTACATAAAAGCACACTTTTCTAAATTGATCATTAGTTTATGTTCATGGATCCTTCTGAAGACTTGGTTTAAATGATCCAAGTGTTCTTCCTTGCTTCTGTTATACACTAATATATCATCAAGATAGACAAAAATAAACGTGCAATTGATGTCATACAACACTTCATTCATTAGCCTCATAAAATTACTTGAGGCATTACTTAGACCAAATGGCATGAAAAGCCATTCATAGAGTCCCTCTGTGGTTTTTAATGTTATTTTCCACTCATCTCCAGGCCTGATTCTTATTTGATGATAGCCTAATTTAAGGTATATCTTTGAGAAATAGGAAGAACCCCCTAATTGGTCCAACAAATATTCTATTATAGGTATAGGAAATTTGTACCTTATTGTTATTTTATTTAGTTCCCTAGAGTATATACAGAGTCTCCACTTACCATCCTTTTTAGGGGCCAAAAGTGAGGGCACAACATAGGGAATTATACTTTATGTATTAGGCAACGTTCCTAAAAATCTTTCCATTCTAAGCTAGTGTCATTTTATAAGCATATTGGTTGGGTAGGGATAATCCCGGTATCATGTAAATTTGATGACTTATGTCCCTAATGGGTGTGAGGGTGTTTGGAAAATCTTCTGTAATTACCCCATAAGTGTTTAGTGATTTTGCACTTCCTTAGGAATCTTCTTCACCTCTATTGCAACTATTTTGTCTTTTGGTTTTAGGATGAGGGAAGATCCTACCTCTGCCTCTTTTATTTTTTGGATAATCTCCTTTTCTCCCATTAGGGTAACTGTTGCTTCATTTGGTTTATCAACCTTATTATCAAGAAGGGGCTTCATTTTATATTTCATGTCATCTTTGAGGATTGTATAGGTGTTTCTCTTCCCATCATGTTTGGCTTCTAGGTCATATTTCCAAGGGAGACCTAATAGTAAATGGTATGCATCCATCTCCACTATATCACACAAGACTTTATCCTTATAACCCCTAATTGAAAAATCTACCCAAGATTTTTCATCTACTACAGTTTGTTGGTTCTTATTTAACCATGACACTTTGCAAGGACAAGGGTGAGGGATTCTTGTTAGTTTTATCTTTTCTATACTAGATTATTTGTTGAACCAGAATCAATTAATAATTTATATACCTTTCCTTGACTTTTGCATGAGGTTTCAAATAGTGTCTTCCTCTGAGATGGTTCTTCTATAATAGGGACCTTCAACAAAGTCCTCTTCACCATCAGACATACGCCTTCTTCTATATCCAACTCCTTGGATAGAGAATTGACACTTCATGCATAATCTTGAATCAATTGGGTTCTTCTCTCACCTTGATTGTTTGATCTTGATCTCTCTGGGAATCTATGATAAGGGTCACCAATTTGATTGTAGTTTTAACACCTTAAGGGGCCATAGTTTCTACCTCCAAATATTCCCATCCCTCATGATTTCCTTCCTTTGAAATTTGAGTCTCCTTTTTGTTCTCCTTGGTTTTGATCTCCTTGGGGTCTTGGTGACTCGCCTCTACCATTGGATCTTCGTCTACCTTTGAAGTTCCTTCACCCTCTTCCTCTATTATTCTAATCCTACTTTCTCTTTAGTCTTTCTTCCACCCTTATTGCTAATTGATAACACTTGTCTACTGTATCAGGGCCTAGAAGGCTTAATTTGTCTTGAATTCTATACTTGAGCCCATTCAAGTATCTCGCCATTTTTCTTTTTCTTCTTAATGTTGTCCTAATCTAAGACTGAGTTTGTGAAAATCTTCTATGTAAGCACTACCACCCATCTCCTTTTCTCTAAGAATTTGTCTCTTCCTATACAATTTTACTTCATAGTCATTAGGCACATACACCTCCGTAATCTTGGCCACCATTCTATGCCATGAGGAAATTTGATTCCTCTCTGTTATTTCCTTTCATCTTGCACATATCTCCACCATGTCAAGAAAAAACCCTTCATATTAGATTTGGCTACCTTCACCCTCTAGTTCTTAGGCACCTCTTCAACCTCAAATTGGTTTCTCATTGCTTCAATCCAATCCATAACTTCATCTGGATTCGTTCTCCCACTTAAGGTAGGGATGTCTCCTCTTCAATCTAAGGCCTTTCTTCCCATCGTTTTAAGGGAATCAATGAAGTATCTCTGTTCTTATGGAACCTATTCATGCCTAGGGCCTTCTTCCCCATCCCCCACTTCCTCTTCTCCATCAGAGAACTCCCTCTCTTTACCCTTCAATATTTTCATTTTTTCTACCAATTTCCTATTATGTTCCTCTATTTCTTGGAACCTTTTTAGGACCTCATCAGTCATCCCCTTACGAGGTATGTCTTGAGACCCTTGATTAGACCCTTCTAAAATATACTACCTTTTTCCAAAGACCTATACCCTCTTTGATACCACTATGATGCAGAGGCAAGCAAGGTAAGGTTGATTATGAGCCCAAACCTCTAAGTCTTCAACCACTTACCAATTGGATAACTATTGTGAATCTCTCCTTATTCCTTCCCTTGGGACCTCTTCAAAAATATCACAAGGACCCTCTCAATTCACCATTCAATCACTTTTTGTAGTACCAATTGTAAACAAACTCCTTCCACTCATATTGAACTAGAGTGTCTCTAAATTCATGACAAAAGATCCTTCATGATCTCTCCTTCCAATCATCACTTGTGTATAACTAATTCACCTTCTTATTAGGGAGTATTCTAAGATTCCACTAGTCATATACAACAAGAGTAGGACCATCACAAGACTCCTAAGTTATCCTTTCAACCCCAAAAGAAAACCTTTCAATATAGGCCTAATAGACCAGTCGTTTTAGTAGCCCTTGGGACAAGGTTTTTCAGCGATAACTTTCTAAAGTCTCAAAATACTTGTACAAAAAAATTAGGAATTCATATTCCCTTTAAGAAGTTATACTTCCCATAGGAGACTCAGACCCTGACTCTACTAATGCACCCCAAAATGCTTATTGTGATCAGAGACCTTACAGGCCTAATTGGTACTATTTAACAAATCCAATTCTCTAAAATGGATTCACAGAACCTGATCTATCACTGAGACAAGTCTTCCTGTCCCCAATGACACTAAATTCAACATAAAAAACATCTAGATACTCCCCAACTTTATTGTGCACCAATTTTATTTAAACAGGAACGGAGTACATGAGGGATGCTCGGTTAGGGATTGGTGATAAAAATGGAAAGAGAACTCCTCCTCCCCTGTCCTCCTAGAGTATTAAGGTAAATTAACCCTACTTGCATTTCACCGAGGACCATTGGTTTCCCATGGTAGAAACACAAGTTTGAGGCACATATTACAAACCCTAACTGAAAGAAGATGAATGAACATATTATATTTTATTAGATATTTAATTATGTTCATGTTAGATTAATATATAGGAATGAAAGATGAATGAACATGTTATATTTTATTATGAAAGAAAATTTTTGTACCCTCTATCAATTCAAATATTCTATTTCATTATTTTATGGAAACATCACATAAAAATTGATGCAGAGGCAAGAAGGGTAAGGTTGATTATGAGCCCAAACCTCTAAGCCTTCAAACACTTACCAATTAGATCACTATTGTGACTCTCTCCTTATCCATTCCCTTGGGAACTCTTCAAAACTGTCACAAGGACCCTCTCAATTCACCATTCAATCGCTTTGTGCAGGACTGGTTGTAAACAAACTCCTTCCACTCATATTGAACTAGAGTGTCTCCAAATTCATGACAAAAGATCCTTCAAGATCTCTTCTTCCAATCATCACTAGTGCATAAATAATTCACATTCTTATTAGGAAGTGGTCTAGGATTCCACTAGTCATATACAAAAAGAGTAGGACCCTCACAACACTCCTAAGTTATCCTTTTAACCCCAAAAGAAAAACTGTCAATATAGGCCTAATAGACGAGTCGTTCTAGTAGCCCTTGGGACAAGGTTTCTTAGAAAAAGTTTTCTAAAGTCTCAAAGGAATTGAACAAAATTTAGGGATTCACATACCCTTTGAGATGTTATACTTCCACAAGAGACTTAGACCCTAACTCTACTTTTGTACCCAAAATGCTTACTGTGATTAGAGACCTAATAGGCCTAATTAGGACTGTTTAACAAATCCAATGCTCTCAAATTTATTTGCATAAATTGATGCATGACTGAGATAGGTCTTCCAATCCATAATGACACTAAATCAAACATAAAACAACATCTATCCACTCCCCAACTTTATTGTGCACCAATTTTCTTTAAACTAGAACCAAGCACATGAGGGATACTCGGTTAGGGCTTGGTGGTAAAAATGGAAAAATAAATCCTCCTTCCATTTCCTCCTGTAATATCAAGGTACATTTCCCCTACCTTTATTTCACCAATAACCATTGGTTTCCTATGGTAGAAACACAAGTTAGAAGCACATCTTACAAACCCTGAATGAATGAGGGTTTACCGACCAGTTCGGACAAGTCTGCCTATATCTTCCTTCATCCTTCACCAAATGGAATCAGACTCAATGCATTAGGATCCTAATTCACCCTAATTTCCAACCAAGAAAGACTTGGCCCTCAATAAATCACACACAAATGGCTACAGTACGGAAAAACAACACATTTGCAAGAAAATAAAGAGTTCTATTGATTCAATACCACCAAAACTTGCACACATTCACACACATCTTAGTGTATCCAAAATATTCAGGTATATATATAATGAAACCAACGTCCATAACCAATTTTCAAAATTTATGAACCGTTGAGGGAGTTGGTCGTTGATTTTTTAAAATTTTGCAAGAAAAGCGGCAAAACTTGTCAAACAACTTTTGCAACTTTGACAACATTTTGCATTTTTAATGACCACAACCCCCTATGACCTTATAGGACATCAAATGTCTACATTTTTATCCCAAACATCCTAAGACACCCTAAAACAAAAAAATTCAATATTTTTAGACCCTTTTACTGAGTTTGACCATAAGGTAACTTACATGTACACCTTGTGCCAACGAATCTTACAAATTGGTCTTTTTATTATAAAGAAAAGGTCCAAAGAACCCAACACAACCTATAGACTAACATGAAAACTTAGGAATCCTAAAGGAATTCGAAGAGTGTACCATATGGTAGAGATTCTCCTACTCCAAAAATATGTTGAATATGATAGATAATATTAATGTTCTATGCAAAAATATTGATAATGTTAATTCTCTTTTATAGATCTATTGTTCAGTGGTAAAGACACAAAGGAATGCCATTTCCCACTGACATAATCAAATCCATAGATACCTCTAGATTGGTAACACCTTCTTGTGAAGCAAACTCACCCATATAGCTACAACTTGTAAAATAAAATGTGGAAATTTGTTAGAAATTTGATATTCTATGAACTATTTCCCATTTGAAGGTACATAATCTTCTTCGATAATCTAATAGATAAGAATCAGTTAATATTTGGTTCATTTGAGTCCACTCTTGATTATATGATCTACTTCTATTGGAATGTTATAATTGAACTTCTATAGGTCAAATAATGCCAAAAAAATATAATACATTTTTCAGTAAATGTAGATGATGTGAAAAAAAGTTTTACAAAACCATAAATTTACAAAGAAAAAATCATATACCAATGAAATAGCCAATATTTATTATATTACAAGACTTAAAATTTCTTTTTTATAGGAAAAAGTAAAGATCAAACTTAACACAAGCAAACTAAGTGTGGTGATTAAGTAAACAACTTGCTAAAATTAGAAGACACTTTTAACAATGAGACACCTAGAAGTAGACTTATCGTACATGCATATCAAATCTAGTATATTAAAATAAAATGATGCATAAATATAGTACACTACATATTATATAAAGATACAATAATATTTGATGTGTTAGATAAGTTTAGATGATATAGTAGCAACCCTAGTTGAATTATAATTTTATGTAAAGATACAATAATATTTGATGTGTTAGATAAGTTTAGATGATATAGTAGCAACCCTAATTGAAATATAATTTTATGTAAATATACAATAATATTTGATGTGTTAGATAAGTTTAGATGATATAGCAGCAACCCTAGTTGAATTATAATTTTATGTCTACAAAAAAATCTCTAATTTTATCCAGCTCTATTACTTGTTTTTCTATCATGTTATGTATTTGTATTTATTCTAATCCTATATGAATGCATATTATTTGAGTAGATTTTGATCTTCTTTTTATTGATTTTTTAAAAATGGTATTTTGTCTAGATCTTGTTTCATTACGTATTGCATCTAAATCCATTCCTAAAAGTTTCTTTCTCTAATTTCCCTAATCTTATTTATCATTCCTTGAAGTTAATATTAGGATTTTGATTTAGGCAACTCACCACATAGCATCCACTATTAACAATAGAAATTGAAGAAACACATGAAACTCAAAAATTAGATTAGTTGTCCTTCATTATTCTCCATCCATTATGCGTCTACATTGAAAAAGAAATCCTTTTAAACTACAATCCAAATATTACAATTTATTTGCAAATTGTTACAATATTCTTGATTTGTCATTTTTTGATAATATTGCATGCCTATTTGTATGACTAGAATTTTTAGTAATAATGAAAATTTAACTTGAGTGACACTATTTAATAACTTGTTATGATGATTTAAAAGATAACTGAATATTACAATTTTGAAAAATCCAAAAAAAACTAATACTAACAGTCCAATTTTATGCCTCATATAAAGGAATTTGACCCTATAAATGTGTTGAGATTTGATCCAATCAAATATACTCATTGGAATCTTTTTTAACTCTTCAATATGCTTCTTGACCATAAATTTTTAGCCCAAATAGACAACTAAGTCAAAAATGTTGACCTCTAGAAACCCTGCATTAGATTCTAAATTTTCCAAATTAACTGAATAGATATTTTTTATCTCCAAAACATTAAATGATTATGTAGAATAGAAATAAGTTGAGAATACACTAAACGAAGCTAAAGAAGATATGATCTTAAGATATATCAGTTAAATAAGAAAGAGAGTGAACATGCATTCCATACTTCTTAAGGACATCAAATCCTAAAGAGCATTGAATAAATCATGATTATGGAAAAATATTACAATTATAATGGTGTTTCTAACCCTTAGATCGCGAGACTATCATAGGCCATATTGAAAGATTATCCAATTTATGGTGGAAGGAACTACAAATGTAAAGAATTTAAGGAGAAAGAGAAGAATAATTGTTGGGATAAGGTCTAAGGAGAAAATAAATGTATTTGATTGCTAATTATTAGCTAGACATATTCAAAACTATGTAGAATCCAAGACAAAGAAAGATAAGTGTTAAGAATTACTCTAATGAACTCTAGAAGTTGAGTATACTTACTCTAATGAGCTCTAGAAGTTGAGTATATTAATTACTCTAATGAGTACTAGAAGTTGAGTATTTATTTAGGGAATCATTAGGTAAATTTCGAGGAAAGTGGAAAGACATGTGAATAAAATAAATTTTAACATGGACAAAATAAGTATTCTCATAATGATAATGGTGAAATAATCGTATTGATATTCCTATAATATAGAAAAGTTTTATATAAGAAAACCTAAAGTTAAGGAGAGTAATACAATCTCTGTAAGGTAGAGTTCAATATTTATTATAAGACAATAATATAGACAAAAAGGTGAACTAAGCCTATACTAAAAATAAGTCATGAACAATTATAAACTAGACCAACAAGGATACAAAGTGGATATGATAGAAGGGTAATATGATTCTTAGAAAGAACATTCTTGTACCTTATATGACCTTTCATTAAATATCATAGGTAAATAAAATATGGAACTCTCACTTATTTTATTTACCTCTCACTTTCCACTAGCTAAAGAAAAATTAAAATGGTTCATCTTAGGTATACAAATTTATGTAGATTTATCAATTTTGTTCTACCTTTGTATTTACGTATTCTTTATAATTTATATTTCTTTAGTCTTATTAATTTTATTTTTAAAAGAGGGATAAATGTTTTTGATTAGAGCTATGAATCATTGAGGTCACAAAAAAAAGGCTCATTCTCAATATAACGATTCAATTTAATTACAACCCAATGAGATTTGAACCTTGATATAAAGAAAAATAACATTACAACTTGACCATCAAACCATGCACTAGTCTTCCTAATTATACCATGCATATATTTTTCATTTTTTAGCTGCTTGTTCAAGCATATACCCCATACTATTCACTTTTCTGATTTCTTTTTCTATTTCTCCTTCATGGCATACAAATTTATAATGTTAAATATTAATAATATGTCAAATCCTTTAAGTAACTCAATTTCATATGGATTAGAGTAATCAAACTTCCATATGGTCTTACTTGAACCAAATTTATTCATCTTTAGTTTATCATATATGATGTATGAAAAATATTTCTTTTTTTTGGTATGCCATCACTTCATCTTCAATATCACATTCCTTTTTCACCCTCTTCACATAATCCTTCTCCTTATAATTGGAATTCAATTTCTCTAATTATTTACTTCAGTCTCCAATATCCCTTAATGCTAGTGTAGTTTTTATTATGAGAATACGCTATCATACGCGATTTTTTCTTGTACTCATATTCATTGAATTGTTATAGGAAAACTCTTCTTACACTAATTTCATATCTCAATTTATTATATTTTCTCTTATAACATACTGAAACAATTGATACTATTAGAACTATCGAAATAGTATTTACAATTCAAAATTCAACCAAAAATATAACAAAGTTAACACAAATATATAATATAGATATGTTAATTATAAGTTAACATAAATATATAATATAGATATGTTAACTATCAAGCATAGTAGATACATATGATTGTAAATAATTTAATTGATTGATATTCAAAAAAATCAATTTTCAAATTTAAATTAATTATTATTTATGTTGAAATATGCATATAGTATATAATCTCAAATATAAATTTGACAATTAAATTATTAAAAAACATAAATCACCATTGTTAAACTAATTTATCTATTATATATAAAAATAGAATACTTAACTAAAAATTATAAAAAAACTGCCCAATTATAATTGCTAAATTATCAATTCTTTTAATTTTTAAGAAATTTATCTATTGTACACTAAATAGACATTACCCAATATAAAAAAACATATTTTATTCATCTCATTACATTGTAATATTAAACTAAACATGATTCCCAAGATTAACCCAAAACATGATTCACAATTTTTTTTTTAAAATATTATTGGTGCATGCATACGGTTTGGTCACAATATCATGTGCTATAAAGTACAAAAGAACCCTATCTTGTTTTGTGAAAGTTGTGAAAGTTATTAAATTTAATGAAGGTTAATGATAGAAAATTTTATCCATATTTTGTCATGGAAATATCTCTTGAGATGATGTTGATTATTTTTAATGACAATTTTAAATTAGTTGAAGGATGATAATGATATTATTTGTCTAAAAATATTATATGTTTTTTTTATATATTTTAAAAAAATCTAATTTAAATTATCTAATAATAATAAAATTTAAAAGTTATATTTAAATCTATTTTTCTATGATTAATTTGCATTATTGTTATGGTCTTTATTCCTTTTTTATTTGATTCATGTCTTTATTCTTATTATTAATATTTATCTATAAATATTTTCTTTATGATAGTTTTCTAAAGAGCTTTTTAACTATAAAATTATTTAATCATTTATAGTTAGAGAATGTCATTTCAATAAGGTGAATGAGTTGTTATTATGTGTTCTAGAATATGTTTAAGTTTACTAATATTATTACTTGTGTAGCTTGTAGAATATTTGGTATCATTTCCACATGTAAATGTGAATGCTATCAATAGTGATGGACAGAGTGCACTAGATATAGCTACAACATATGGAAATAACAAATGTGAGAAGATAAAAACTATTTTAATAGATGTTGGAGCTTCTAAAAGTTGCATAACCAATTCAAAGCCCGAGAAATCAATGGATTCAAAACAAGAGGGTGGTGGGGAGAATCAAATCATGGATGTGGACACATTAGTGGCATCCCTCATTGCTTCAATTACATTTGGAGCCATATTTTCAGTACCAGGTGGAGCTACAAGTGGCAGAAACAATAAGCAACAAAATGAAGTTGCTAATTTGGGATTGAATACACTTTTCCAAATATTTTTATTCTCTGATAGTCTTGCCTTATTTGCATCCCTCACAGTGGTCATCGCTTGGTTATTTCATGAGCGATTAAATGTTAGTTCTCAAAAAAATCAATCACTGTTAGCCAATTTTTCTGTATTGAGCTTGGGAACCTCTATAGCCTCTACAACACTTGCATTTTTAAGTGCAACCATTCTTGTCACAGTACCTCGAGACTATGAAGACATGAAGCATACAGATCAAAGACATTTCAACAAATACCAACTATTATTGGGAGGTGAAATATTCACAGCATTCATTGTGCCAACTCTTGCACTTGCATTTCTATCCATGTTGTGGGTAATTGAGTACTATTTCAAAGCTACAATTGAATACCAAGATCGACTATGGAAACAACTCAAGCAAGTCTCCATATACATAATTCCATCATTTACCATAGTATTTGGAATAATTGTATGTTATGGAGTAGCATAATTTTTGATATAATAATGTATTAAACATATATTTCTTAGAGATGATTTGATATTGATAAGTGTGATATCATACTTTATTTATATATTCAAAATGAATGGTGGTAATATTAAAGTTTGTTGAAGTTATCCATGGAATTAAAGGTAGATATGAGTTTCTTCTGTCCTAACCTTAGAAATTATAACCGGGGATAATTTTCATGATGTATTTTCTCTAAATTTTATGTGTTCAATTTATTGTGTCATATAGCATTATTTTTAATAAGAGTTATGAGTAATATTTAAAAATCGTTACTTATCATATTTAACAACATTGGTGTTATTATAACATTTTATTTTGAAAAATATTATGTTGGATCATGATCTTGTATTCAATACCACAATAATTAATTTTAGGAACATATTTTTACTAAATTTATTTTATTTCATTTCGAATGCTCATAAAATTTAACATATATATTAAATTGATATTTTATTTTTGAGTGAAATTTTGCAATCGTTGCATGAGATGAAGTGTAATAGTGTGAACATGTTAACAAAAAACTCTTACTAATTATCTTACATTTGATAACTTTTACAAGTGAAAATGTTGATATTTAATGAAAAAAATAATAATTCTAAAATAAATAGGTTATAAAATAAAAATATATTAAATAAAAGGAAAGACTTATTTTTTAAAGTTTAATTATAAAATTTAATTGATTTTTTAAAATTTTGAGTTTAAAAAGAAAATAATTTAATTTGAGAGACATTTTATTTATATCAATTTATTTTATTTTTTATTTATTTAGTGAATAATTGACAAGTGAGTCCCACCACATCTTAATGCAAGAATGGAAGTAAGGTTAGGTATTCCACATGATTTCATATCGGAATGGGAAATGTTCCTTTTGCAATCTTTTCTTCCATTATAGTATGAGGGGGTTATGATAAAAAATTATGTGAGGGAGAGTAGTAATGAAGTTGAATCCTATGTCCCAATCAGTAGACCAAAGAAATTTGTCAAGTCTAACATAAATGATTCCATTCCTTTCTTATGGTTTGACCAAGTGAAAAAATGTCCTATAAGATTAAAGTTAACTAGGTATGTAACATTTATAAATTCTGAAAAGTCAATCATACTATTTGTATAGTCTTCAAGATCACTCAACTTTTCAGAGAGGAAAAGTGGAGAGTTGAAGTCACTAGCAAGGAACTAGTGTGAGGTATTGGGTTGTTTCATAAGGAATGAGATCTCACATGGACAAGTCTTTTTCCTACGAGTATGGAATTTGAATGCATAAAAATTGGCCATAGACCAAATTTGGTCTTTGATTTTGAATTTTGTAATCAATACATTCTTATTAGAAAAGGAAAAAAGCCCTGTCAATATTCTATGGGTTACACATGGTGGTAATGCCCCTAGAAGCACCATTATCTTGAGTCATAAAAAAGTATAATCTCAGTCATAAAACTCTTGGAAAAATAATAAATGAAGGTTATGTCATCTTTATTTCTTAAAGGAGAAGGATATCAATACCATTTTCCACAATACAATTGTTTAAGGTGAACTTCTTTTGGGAGCCATTCAACCCCCTCATGTTCCATGAGAGGAAATTCATTTCTTCAATTTTGTTATAGTTTCTAGGGTCCTCTACCTATCATTGGTTATTTCCCTTGGAATTTACCTTTTTCTTGTGACATGTTGTTAGAGTAATAAACAGAAAAATGCAAATATTAATGCACGGAAGAGAACACAAAGACACAAAGATTTAACGTGGTTCACCCAATCCCTGGGCTACATCCACCAACAGCGAGTTCAATATCTTTATTATTATCTAGTGATTACAATCTGAAACCTGCAACTCAATACTGTCATAGGAAGCTATGAAAATCCCTCATACAATGAAATCTTGAAACCCTAAGCCATTTTCACAAGTATATTTAACCTAACCTAATTAGGGAAAAAATACTCTTACTAATGAAGAATTGATAGTCGACCCTTTACAATATTATTAAGTCATTGACCCCGCAAGGACCCTGGAAGAAAGAAACTAAGTCTGGGGGGAAACCGTGCTGAAAGAAACTGAGTTTGATTAGGCTCCACATACATAACAGTTATGACGAGCGACCAACCTTAGTATCAATTCCAACATCAACATTCTTGTTTTTCTTTTTCTTTTTTTATATCATCCACCCTTCATCACCCATTGGGGTACATGTAGAGTCCCTTGGTGAATCAAAGGTTTTTGTAGGGGGTGAGAATGGGTTTCGATGATGTTTAAATAACATATTTCCTAAGGTTTTCTGGGTTAGCCTCTATCTAAGGAATAAAAAGTGGTATTTCCCTCTCCTCCAAAGTACTATTCTAGTCTAAAGAACTAGTCATGTCATTCTACTGGTTATCTTTCTTAGGGGTTTCTAGTATCTGTTGGAATTATATTGAGATAATTTGTACTGAGAGGGGAAGGGTGAATCAGTACAACTAAAACTTTTCTTGGTTAGCCCATTAACCCTTAGTCATCAGTTTGTAAAATAACTTATCTATCTATTCATCTTTCTTTATGCATATGAAATCATATCATACATTCCATTTGATGTGTAATAGTAAAAGAAACATACATGAAATTTGATAACACAAAACATAAGATATGGTATTGTAGAAAACTCTTGTTAAGGAAGTAAAAACTGCGGTGGGGATTGTTACCCGCAAACTTCACTATCTGCAGATAAGAAGAGCCAATTAAGGCTTACAATTTGGTCACTTATGATGACCTACCCTATTAGGAGTATTACATTGGAGACCTATTAAGATCTACTTTGTTTGAAGCTTTTAACAACACTGTTAAGTGTGCACTCTGTTAAGAGCTTTACAAAGGACGGTTAAGTCCACCTTCTACAAAAGAATTTTAGATGCGATGCACTTGTTAGAATGAAACTACATAAGTCTTTGATCTGATGATAAATGCAATCTTCAATTGCTGATAAAACAAATCCTATGAAGCTCCAAAAATACTATTAATCATCCTTCCATGATTGAGTATTACCTTTATCTGCCCGTCGGTAGCCTCTGTGTGTCCTTGTTAACTGATGTATTCTGTTTCTGCTCTTTTGCATGAATTCTTCCTTCTGCTCCTTAGATGCTCTTCATGGCTATCAATTATTAAGAATTCATGTACTCACAATTGAGTACGAACATCTATTTATACTAATCTAGGCTCAATTCCTTATTCATGCATTTACACGTTAACTCTAGATTCAAGATATACAACTTGATCTTGATCTATAGTTAGATATGATTTTGATCCATTAGGATGCTTTAAAGCATGCATGACCATATAATATGATTTAAAAAATAAATAAAACTCTATAAATAGATTTACATTGCTTTAATCGACGTGTAAAACTCAGATCCACAATTTACGGGTTCTTGATCTGTCTATCGGTTCTGATGGTCAGTTTTCTTGATCGTCGATGTTCCTTCTTGAACATGTTGTCGGGTATGCTTGTCTATTCTTGTCGGGTTGATTCTGGAAACTGTGTTGTCGGCAATGCTTGTGTTCGCCGGTGAAGCTTGTCACATTTATACTTAGCTTTTTTTCTCAAAATTTCTTTGTGCTATCAGGTATGCTTGCATTTCACTGGTACTGCTTATGGTTCACCGGCAATGCCTACTATCTTCCAGTAATGCTTTCTGTCTGTGTTTTTCCTCTAAGTATACTAATGGCAAAATAATGTCATCAATCTCCCCCTTTGACATTAGTATCAAAAACATGATATGTGCAACATACTGAGTATATTAGTATGTACACCTATGTATACTTCTGCCTTAGTCATTTGAATGACTCCCCCTATGTATATGCTGGTAAGTGTAAGTATATATATATCCTTTATCTTTTTGTTTCTTTTTCTGATATATGTATTGTACATAGCTATATACATTGCCTTTCCTCCTTTTTTGATTCTAAGGACAAAGGTACTTACAACTTCTCAAAAAGATGGGAATGTGAGGATTTTACTTCCTCCATCATTTTCTCCCATTTTTCTTTCAGCATTTCTAGAGATATGTGCTCTAGTGAAATTCTTACATGAATATCATAGATGCTATCTACGACAGACATCTCTAAGGTTGCTATCAGATTTCTAGCCTCTAAGATATGCTACTAAAGTATTGTGAGATTTGGTAAAATGTGTGCTTGTAATTCTATAATCTCTCCTCTAAATTGTGTCTCAGCATCCCATATTTCCTATCTTAGCCTGTTTGCCTCAATCACTATGTCATGATGTGCCTTTATGCTCTCGACATTTGAGGTTAGGCTTTGTGCACTCTTAGTGACACTAGAATCAATTTTTGTATGTTTGTCACTATTTTATTTCGCAAATTTTTCAAGTGTGCACATTTTCTGAACTAAGGTTATTGCTTTTGCAATCAATGGTTCCAGTTCATCACTAAGTTCTGAGAGTTTAACCTTGTTCAATGCCACTTCTTGGCTTATCTTATCAATTAGCTTGTCTTGATATTTCTTCTCTGCTTGTTCTTCCATTGCTTGGTTGGCTTCTATCCCTTTCTCTGTGATAGCGTCGATAAGAACACCAATTTTTTCTTTAACTGAAGCATTTTTAATCAATTTTTACTTCAGGAACCAGTTGTTGGAGTATTTCTTTGGCTTTTTCAAGTGCCATGTTTTCTCTGTGTTCTTTGATCATCTTCTTTTGTATGGCTTTTCATTGACAACGTACTCCAAACTCTTGAAGTTTGTCACTGTCCAAAGTGGTGATGTCCCAATTTGTTACTTCAATGACTTCATCCAGTGTGACAGCCAATATGTCTTTCTTTACTATTTTCTTCTTCTTCTTCTTTGGCTGGTTGGCGGTGGCAAATTGATGTAATACCATCTGCAAAGCCTGTGATTGTGTAGATTTTGTTGGTGAGTGTAAAGAGGTTGAGGCATCCTTTTGTACCTATTCTGTGATCACCGGCTAGTTTTGTGAAGACGTCTCCTCATGATCCTTGGGTGTGTCAACAAATGAATCTTCCTTTTGTTTCATGTCCTCATTTTTCTTTACTTCCTCACTCTTTCCTTGCTCTTCAATCTACTTTGATGTGTCCTCTATCAGTTTCTCTGCCTCTTGCTCTATATTTTCATCGGTGGCATCCTTCATTTCTGTATCGGTATCCTTTGGAGTATTTGATGCCCCTTTATTTTCATCTGTACCCATATCTTAGGGTATATCACCATCTTTCTTAGATGATTTGTCTTGGCTGGACTGTATATCAATAGCATCTATCAATATATTCATATTAGTTGGTGTATTGACAGTTGCAATGTCAATAGCTTTGTCCTGTTCATCGATATTATTCCTTGTGGCAGTGATATCTTCATCTTTTTGCATATCGGCTGAAGGGTTTTTTCTGTTATGGTGTCGACAATGTTGTCTAACCATGATTCATTGTTAATATCCACATCTAAGTTACCCTTAATTGTTAGATCTTCTTTGGGAACTTCTTCATCCTCCAAGGTAATGTGGATGGGACTTTCCAGTGCTTGATCATGTTGGCCATCTTTTGACCAATCTTCATCTATAACATCTGTTTGTTTCTGACCTGTTATCTGCACTTCTTCATTTTCCAACTCAACTGTTGAGTTACCCATCTTGTTGATTTCCCTTTCAGGACTGCTCTTTTCATCAGGATTTAGTATATCACTCCATATCTTGTGAGTTTCTTCTTCTATCTCAATGAGTTTTTGTTGAAGAAATTTGTAAGCTCTCATCTTTGGTGAGAATTTCTGTGTATTTCTCCATTACTTCATTGATTTCTTCTTTTGAGGATTCAGGCATAAGAGAAACCAATACTCTTTCTCTAATTCTTTTCTCTTCATGAAGTGCATAAGTGAATCTAGAAGAAATCTTATTTAATAGTTCTTGTGTAACATCTTGTGAATGGTATTGCATAGGAACATAATAATGTTTGCACATTTTTGAAATTAATGCATCTTCTATCTTATCTTGGTCTACTGTATTCCATTGTAACCATTTCTTAATTTTTGGATGTCTAATAGATGCAGCTTCAGAAATAGACTTACATATGTCATTAATGCTATCAGATAGTGATGTAACCTTTGCCTTTTCTTTTGCTAGTTTGACAGCGTCGGGTTCATCCATTGCTGTATCTTCTAGTTCTTCATCTGTTTGAATGTAATTTCTCCTCTTGGCAGGTGCGCTAGGTGGTGGTTTAACCTTTGTAGGTGCAGGTTTCCTTTTGTACACCTTTCCTTTTACCATAGGCGATGGACTAGTATCCTTAGCCATTTGGCTTCTTGTCCTAGACTTTTTGGTTGGAGGAGGAGGTGGTGAATCAAATTTTTCTTCTTCTGATTCTTGTATCTCTGCAGTTTCACCAATGGGAAGCTGTTCCTTGGTGTCTTCCTCCTTACTCTGTTCTTCCTCCTTACCCTATTCTTCATCTTCTCCATCAAAAGATATGTTCAAGTTCTTCTTTATGTTTTTCACCATTCTCTTAGACTGCTTTACAACCTTCTTGACAACAAGTGTTGACTTAATTTTATGTTTGGCTTCCTCATAAGTACCAAACCTCATTTGTTTGTTGTCAATGGGTTCATTCAATAATGCTTTTATTGCTTCTGTTGCTAACCTAGTCTTGATCTCATAGTCAAGTTTTTCTAGCCAAGATT
>MU226297.1:129570-188544 GCA_018584345.1 Thuja plicata
CCTTAAAGTACTCATGCATAACATTGTCAAAATCTGTGCCTAGTGTTTCAATGTATTCATTAATCTGCATGGTAATGGGTCTGGTGGTGTCCCATGTTACTTTTCCAATTGAAGGAAAGTACTCTTCGAAGTAGAAGAATATACATATTATAAGAGAACAGAACTTACATGTGTTTTTTCTTGAGGACCTTATGGTGCACATGTTCTCTTCAAATTGATGCAATAGGATCTCTGCTAGATCCATCTTCTTCCCTAGTTTGATGATTTTGTAGGCTGTGCTCATTATTGTGCTAGAGATGTTGTTCATTCTGCTAGCTTGAAATATCTTATATCCAACCATGCAAGCACCAAATTTTAGCTCTGTGTCGGTGATAGTGTTTACTTTTAGTTCCCTCTTGTCAGATTTAGCTCCAGTTAATTTTTCCACTTCTGCAATAGAAGGATGTTTATGAGCCTAAGGTTTGTTGGTTTTTGGATAGCCTGTTACTGCATGTATAACATCTTTTGTTATAGCCTTTGGCTTGTTCAACCACAAGGCATTGTTATGTACTCTGCTTAGAATAATCTTAATCCACTCTATCTTAAAAACCTTTGGAAAATGAAGTGCATTCGTTATACCTTTCACTTCTAAGTGTTTATGCTCTTCTTTGAGCTTGCCACCATCATCACAAAGTATCTTATAGGCATTTTCTAGGTCTAGATCTCCTATCTCCAAGATCTTGCAGTGTATATATGACCTAACGTCCTCGACCAATAAAACCCTAGCTGGGATTCAGGAGAATGCTCTAGAATCGTTTGGTTGAGAGGAAATCTCAGGATGTAACTTATATTTCAGTTCAGTACATGCCCCTCTTTTAACAAGTTTGTAAGGTTTTGTCTTGTCAACCTTGATTTTCTCTACCCTAGATGTAGATGCCATCATATTTGAAATTTAGGGCTTTTCGTGAATCAAAATAGTGCTTATCGATGAGTAAAGGAAGTTACTGAATGTCTGTGATCTCCTTCAAATCTGAATGCTCTGTGGATTCCTTCTACTGGGTCGCTTCTCAAACTGCACAAAAATCGCTCTGCTCTGCTCAAAAATCACAGGTGCGAGAATGAGCTTACCTGTCGGGCTTTTATACTTTTTGGCACCCTAAGTTGTCATTAATACTTACCAACTTTGTCAGTTTATGAAGACTACCTCCATCGGTAAATACATTCATAACTCCTCCGGTGTCTTTGCAAAGAATTGGGGTAGCTTAGCGGTGTTGGAGACTTCACCGATAATCATCGGTGATATTGCGACAACAAATTTTATAGATTCAGTGTATACCGATACTTGTCGGTTTACATACAATTTGTGTAATGACCGATATATTCTAGTAAGTATTGCATGTCTTTTCTATGTGTGTTCACCGATGCATATTGTGCCCAATAACTTATGGTTTCTTTATAGTAGATTATCAATTAATAGTATATTGCATCATTATTCATGCCTATATAACAATATGAACTATGTGTAATCGAACTGATGCATAATAAAACTTGTGATAATGCAGTTCCATACTTACTTGTGCAATCTATTTAGATGTAGTGATGTCACCAGATCCAATGGATGGGGTGTCATCATTTGCATTGCTTGTACTAGCACCTTCAGTGTTTGTGGCTTTTACCCACATCTTGTTTCTCATTCTTTTGAAGTCATCAATGGTATTTCCATTGGGATGAGTATTTGTGTCTGTCAATCGGTCTTTTCAATATTTTATCACATGTCCAACTTTATGACAGTGTAAACATGCCATACCTAGATTGGACCATCCTCTTGACCTCCTGGTCCATTTTATCATACATTTTGCAGCAATATGTCCATACCTTCCACATGCTATGCAATTTGCCCATGTGTTATAGTCCCAAACATATGAGTTACCCTCTCTGGTTGGTTTGTAGCTTTTATTAGTTTCTTTCTGAGTCCAAGCTTTGTTGTTCTTTTTCCAACATTCCTTTGTTGTTCTTTTTCCAACATTCCTCATGTGTATGCCCATTCATTTTGCATGTAGGACAGTGCTTGTCCATATAGGTTTTTCTCTTTGGATTTATCACTTTGGATCTACACTCATGTGCCTTGTGTCCTTTCTTTTGACATTTATAACAATTACCAATAAAAGTAGATTATGCTTGAGAAATACCTTTCGTTTTGCTTCTGCAAATGTTTGAGGTGTGGCTTGGTTTTCCACAGTGATTGCATGACAGTTTCTTGGATCTTGGGGTTGTGAAAGCATTCCTCTTATCAGTTTGATTAGAGGATTCTTCATTCTCATTGTACCCTAATCCTGTGTAGTTGTTGATTCTTCTTTTTCCATCAAGAAAGTCATCCATCCGTTTGTTGTTATCCTTAGCCTTTTTGATTAGTTCATTGTGTTGAATCTAAACTCTGATTTCATGCTTTAGTTTTTCATTTTCTTCCCTTAGTTCACCAATGGTCTGTATTCTTTCTATGAGTTCTGTATTTAATCTATTTGCTTCTTGACTCATAAGAATAATCTGATTGGTGACCTCAAGGTGATGCTTAGTGAGTTTTTGAATCTTTGATTCTTTTTCTTGTAGCTTCTCTGTAATTTTCCTCATGTCATCAATAGCTAGTGTTCTTTCATTTTCATCTTTTCTTGCATCATTCATAACATCAATCATTTTTACCATTTGAGTCTCTAGACCAATTTGCAGCATCTTGATTTGATCTTTCAGATGTAGATTGATCTCCTGCATACTTGTAATCTCTTTAGCTGATGCATTTGAAGCTTTTTTCATTGATGATTCTGCTGCTTCAAAATACTCTTGTATTTCCATTTCTTTGTAGTCTTTGTCATTCAACCTGGTTGCCATAATCTGTCTTTCATCAAGAAGTTTTCTTAGCTTTTTCTTCGCCTCCTTATATTGGTCATAGTTTATTTGCATCTGTAACTGCTCATTCTCAATAGTCATGTCCAGTCTGAACTTATCCATTGCTCTAATCTTTTCTCTCAAGTCTTTAATCTTTTCAAGAGAGAGACTCAGCTCTGATACCAATTGTTGGAATTATATTGAGATAATTTGTACTAAGAGGGGAGGGGTGAATCAGTACAACTAAAACTTTTCTTGGTTAGCCCATTAACCCTTAGTCATCAGTTTGTAAAATAACGTATCTATCTATTCATCTTTCTTTATGCATATGAAATCATATCATACATTCCATTTGATGTGTAACAGTAAAAAAAACATACATGAAATTTGATAACACATAACACAAGATATGGTATCGCAGAAAACTCCTGTTAAGGAAGTAAAAACTATAGTGGGGATTGTTACCCACAAACTTCACTACCTATAGATAAGAAGAGCTGGTTAAGGCTTACAATTTGGTCACTTCTGATGACCTACCTTGTTAGGAGTATTACAGTGGAGACCTGTTAAGATCTACTTTGTTTGAAGCTTTTAA
This sequence comes from Thuja plicata, assembly GCA_018584345.1. Taxonomy (NCBI): domain Eukaryota; kingdom Viridiplantae; phylum Streptophyta; class Pinopsida; order Cupressales; family Cupressaceae; genus Thuja; species Thuja plicata. The sequence continues at coordinate 133,025 of MU226297.1, forward strand.
CAACACTGTTAAGTGTGCACTCTGTTAAGAGATTTACAAAGGACGGTTAAGTCCACCTTCTACAAAAGGATTTTAGATGTGATGCACTTGTTGGAATGCAACTACATAAGTATTTGATCTAATGATAAATGCAATCTTCAATTGCTGATAAAAAAGATCCTATGAAACTCCAAAAATACTATTAATCATCCTTCCATGATTGAGTATTACCTTTATCTGCTCGTCGGTAGCCTCTGTGTGTTCTTGTTAACTGATGTATTTTTTTTATGCTCTTTTGCATGAATTCTACCTTCTACTCCTTAGATGCTCTTCGTGGCTATCAATTATTAAGAATTCATGTACTCACAATTGAGTACGAACATCTATTTATACTAATCTAGGCTCAATTCTTGATTCATGCATTTACACGTTAACTCTAGATTCAAGATATACAACTTGATCTTCATCTATAGTTAGATATGCTTTTGATCCGTTAGGATGCTTTAAAGCATTTACATAAAGCATGCATGACCATCTAATATGATTTAAAACAAAAACAAAACTCTATAAATAGATTTACATTACTTTAATCAACGTGTAAAACTCAGATCCACAATTTTTGGGTTCTTGATCTGTCTGTTGGTTCTGATGGTCAGTTTTCTTGATCGTCGGTGTTCCTTCTTGAACATGTCATCGGGTATGCTTGTCTGTTCCTGTTGGGTTGATTTTGGAAACTATGTTTTTGGTAACGCTTGTGTTCACCGGTAATGCTTGTGTTTGTCGGTGAAGCTTGTCACATTTATACTTAGCATTTTTTCTCAAAAATTCTTTGTGCTGTCAGGTATGCTTGCATTTCACTGGTACTTCTTATGGTTTTCCGGTGATGCTTGTTGTCTTCCGATAATGCTTTTTGTCTATGTTTTTCCTCTGAGTATACTAATGGAAAAATAGTGTCATCAGTATCTTCAGTAATCCATTCTAAATGGGTATTCATCACTATCAAAATTAGAACGCACAGTCATAGGAGGTGCAGGGACCCATAGAGGAGAGTTAGAGACAACTTTAAGCTTTTGTTGTTCCTTCTTAGGGGGTTTACAATAAAAAATCACATGTTCCAATTTATTAAACTTTTTGACAAAATACCATGGTATTATCATACACTAATGCTTGTGTCCACTTCCCCAATTTATATTGTAGGGTAATGAAGTTTGGGAGAGTCTTACTAATAGTCATATTAACACAAAATTGAGAAAATACTAACCTAGATTTCACTTTGGTAACCTCATCCATATAGGCACTATTTCCAAAGGTGTTTCCAATCTAGAAAAATAATCATCCTAGAATTCAAGTGGTAGGCCCAACATATGAACCCACACATGGGTTTTTCGCTTTGGATCAACAGTTGGGTCAAAGTCTGACTTCCACCCACTTAGGGAGAGAATGTGTTTACCATAATTTCATGACCTAGAAAAAATCATACTCATGTCCTCCATTTCCATAAATATGATGAGAAATAATGTACCATGGATTGTACTGGTCACAACACTTCCCTTCAGTTTCCACCTTTGAGAGACCCATTTCCTGACCATGTCTATGGTTGGCCTAAATGAGAAGAACCAACCAACTAAGATAATCTCCATCGAAGAGACAATATGGTCAACAACAACATCATGAACCCAAATGGTCATTCACTCCTCCATTTGTGTGCACTCTTGTGATGTCTCATCTGCCAACTAATTTTTCCACCCTTCGGACAAAGCACCAATTTAGCTCTTTGATTTGGTTGCATTATTGAGGGAAGCATTCACCTGTATAGATCCAACCACGGTCTTACTACCTCAACCAATGTCATGGTTTCAATAACACCATGATCTTGGGAAGTGGGACCATTGGGCCCCTCTTGGAGGGCTTCAAAAATTTATGTTGGGGGTTCCCCTTAGGGGTTTTCCTCCAATCACTATTATCCGCCATGAAAGCGCAAGAATTCAAAAAGTTTCAGAGTGTAGGTTGATTTGGTATGTTAGTTTTATACTAATTTGAGTATTTTAAGAAACCCATTTTGAATATATTGCTTAAAATTTTGTAATATCATAATATCATCAAATTTATATAAAATATTTAAAGATAATGATTAGAAGGATTCTACATCATTTAAATTTAGTAGTATAGATATCTTTGACATATTTATCTAAACAAATGTTGAAAGCTTATAATATGAAGGTATTTTATTTAGTTAAAAGTTATTTTACTTGATATTAGATTAATTTTATTTAATATATATGTGAATACATACATTTATATCTTCAATATCTCATGTTCATCACATTTTTATCTATGGGGTAAAAGTACAAACTTGTGTGACACTTTTATAAATGAAAAGGTTAACAACACCAAAACTCTTCAACTTTAAAGGCATTTAAAAGTGAAATTTCTATTTAGAATTTGAAGATGATGTATATTGATGAAATGTGTAAAACTGGATGAAGTTTATGTGTATTTGTTTTTTAAAAGAACAATAATTGATATTTTTTTAAAACTTTTAAAGTCCATTTTTCAATTGCTAAAAAATACTACAAATCAGGGGGTCTACCTCCCACCAAAAAACTATATGTGAAGAATATTTTTTTTCCTCTAATTTAAAAATATGTTTTAGATGACATGTATAGCGAGTACAGAAAAAAGAAAGATTGGTTTTGGATGTATATTTTCTCCGTTATATCAATTCAAAGTTGAGCTTACCCGAAATCAACAATTTTTGTCTTCCACCTTATTTCCCCTATCAAATGTATAGAAATTAAAAAATAAATTATATATTTTTTAATAGGACTCTCTCCTCTAGTGTTCCATACAATTTTAAATTTTTTTTGATATGATTTACTATTTTTATTTTATTTTCGGAATCAGTGTCTTCTTGAATGTTAATATACCTACTTACAATATTTTATAGTTTTAATATGCTAGTTCTAATCTAAATACTATAAAAATAATATGACCATATTATTGACTTCAAGCTCTTCAAAAGGGTATTTTTAGTTTTTCAGTAAGTGGAGTTTTGATGGATAAATCATATGCAAAAGTTAAAAGTTATGCAATTCTATAATTTTTGTGATTTGCCTACCACATTGGATGACTTAGCCAAGTTGGATTTGGTCGAATCCTACTTGGATGAAAACATGTCAATGTTGGCCTACTTGCAAGTGGTCGCATTCAAAATTGCTCACTTTATCCTCATATATAAGAGGATTTATTTTTCAAATTTTAAAACAAAAAAAAAAAAATTAAGTTTATTCAAGCTCAAGGAGTATGAAAGCATTTTTTTTGTGGAGTATGAAAGCGATTTTTTTGAAGGAGTATTAAAGTGATTTTTTTTCTAAAAGAGTGTTAAAGCAATTTTTCTAAAGGATTATTAAAGTAATTTTTGGAAAGCAAATTTGAATACTTTGTACAATGGGGAATAAAAGGAATAGAGCAAGAAAGTATGATCGAATAAGGGATGACGAAATGAAAGGTCATACAAAACATAATCAAGAACAATTGTTTATGTTCATGAATAACCTCTTGATGTTGAAGAAAAACATATTGATGTTCAAAAAGATGCAACTCAAGTAGGGGAACAAATTGGTAGTAGTTAAGGTAGAAAAATTTCAACTGACATGGAAAATATGATGAAGATGAATGAGGTGTTGGGACTAATTGTACAGATAAAATTGAATATTGTTGAAGTGCTCTAATGTTATTACTTCAGTTTGATCATAGGTAAATGCTAATGTAATTAAAAGGTGATAATAATAGGAGTCATCTCTATTTTGCAAAGAATCACAATTGAGGAGTTCTAAAATAGCGTTCATCGCTATTTCGCATTAAGGGAAATATGAACATCATGAAATAGCTAAGGGATCAGTATTTCACATAACGGGGTCTAGAAGCTTTGCGAGATAGAGACACATTTATGTTTTCCTGGAGAGAGTACAACATTTCTGAATAAAGAGGTGGCAACTCATTAATTAAGATGACCCCACTCAGACGAATGTTTTAAGACATTTTCTAGAGTCCACATTGTTTTGTATTAAAGATTGGCACAAAGCGACGTAGCGAAGTTGGTGAGCTAAAAAAATTGGGAAGCTTGATGAGTTCAAATCTCAAAGGGAGAAGCGCCTAAAGTACTAAGTGAGGTTTTCAAACTTTCTTTCTGTTTCTTTTCAAATAAGCAATATGCCTAGGAAGAAGAAAGAAGTAATAGTAGGTGATATTGTGATTCACCCACCTTAATATAAATTGCTGAAAGTATTACCTAATTCACAAGACATAGGTATCAATGTTTTGTTCTCTGATGCATGGGCAGGGTGTGGAGACTCCATTATCCCAGCCCACAGTAGATCTCTCTTTTGGTCTTTGTATGCAAAGAGAAATGAAAAAATCCCACTCTGTAACCCTTGGAGGTTGGATATGGCTAATTTAATTATCCCCATTGTGTTTATTGATGCTGAATTAATTGGTTCCCTATTGACACATTATAAACCTGAGACCATGATGGTAAGGAGAGTAGACGAGAATCTACTCTTAGTCATTTCAAAAGATATGATACAACAATGTTTTGGGCTAGACACTCAGGATCTCACCAAAATAGATAGAGAGCATTTTCCTATAGATTACGAGAGAATGGTTAAGAGTATGGGTTTGAAGGGGGGTGGTTTTGTTCATGTGTAGTGATATTAATAGTAAATTGGTCTAGCTAACTGGTAAAGCTCCTTTTTCAAAAAATGATTTCATGTATTTTTTTCAAAGGACATATTGGGGTTAGTGGAAAATAATTGGAGAAGACCATAAGTCAAGAATTCTCGTTAACCTTATGTACAAATCCATGAGGACCCAACATTCACATATTTTTCAAGAGTTTGACATTGCTTCAAAGATGGAGAGAATTCTACATAAATAATTGATTGAGTGGAAGGGGACTAAGAAATATAAACATTACTCTCTACTCTATCATCTCCTTTTGTTTCAAAATAGTGATGTCTTCAATCATTCATTGAGCTTGACTACTATGGATGGTCGGCGATCCAGATTACCAGTTCACTTTTTGTGCATAATCTAGGATAAGCATAGTAAAGATGGTAATTACAACTTATTCTATGATAGGTTTGTGGTCTATATTATCAGATCAGTAGGAGGAGGTATAGTAAGAATTTTGCCCAGGATTGGTGAAATATTAAGACCGAAGAAAACTAAACTCCATGAAGATTTCACACACAATTTTGAAGATTGGATTTGTAAAGGAGATCATACTATTTTTTGGGTGTATGGATGCAAGAAATATCTTTGCAAACTTCCCATGTTCATATCAAAGAGAATAGCATTCACAGAGCTCATGTGGCATATTTTGTGGTTCCAAAAGGAAATAAATTCCCCAAGAAAGAAAGGCACCTTTTTGCCTAATGTGACTAGATTTGCAAGGTTCTTTATAGGTTCTGAGACTCTAGAGAAAATTTTGTAGTCTTATCATATGGACAATATGAAATCAATAAATTCTGACGCTAAGAATCATATTGGGTTTATGATCAAATATTATAGGTATTATCTTAATTTACTGGAAGATATTGCAAGAAATTTCCAAGATGTCCAAGAGACTCATCAGAGATGGAACAAGTGAAAGTCCTAGTTGAATTGGAAAAGGAAAGGGTTATGAAGGGGTTGCCTCAGTTCCATAGTGAGGAAAATAATGATTTCTTAAGGATGGAATTATGCATTTGAGATTATGATAACTTACAAGGGAAGAGTGTGGATAGATTAGGAGTAAAGATAAATCATCCTCGTCAAAGGCCTAGAAAACTAGTAATTATAGATACAAATTCTAACTCTTGTCCACCAAAGAAGTCCAAGGTTGATATAGAATCCTGTTCTATCACATGTGAGCCATCAAAAGGAAGAGGTGATACTGACAATATTATGGCCACCCTAACAGATATAAAGCAAGCTGAAGAAGCATGGCCTTCTTCCCCACCCTCAGTATATCAAGAAGAAGTACATGGCTATATTAAAGCACATATGCAGGAGGATGAAGATCTAATGATTGTTGGAGATGAAAGAGAAGCAATCTCAGCCAAGTTCATTGAGAGAGATGACTTCATCCATTCCCAAAAGTTCAAGAACTTTTGGATTCAAATGAAAATGAAAGATTTTGAAGAATAGAAGCAAACTCGACTAAAGATCAAGTCAAAAAGCAAGATGATCCTAATTTCATTACTAAATATGATACTGAGGAAAAACTCATTGGATCAGGATACAATCCTAAGATAGAAATAGTGGCCACATTAGGTAAGATTTAAAGGAGCTTATAAACCAAAATTAATTAATTTCTCTAAAGGTGCGGATGGGTTAGAAGTTGTGCAAACAATGGCTAATACTAACCCACTTATCTCAGCAAATGAGCTAGTATTTAGGGAAATATTTAACAAAGACCAGATCAAGAACATGCAGAATGATTTGTAACAATTCATGGATATACATGTGTAATTGAACAAGGTGATTAATGAACTCTACCTTAGATTGGTAGAATAGGAGAAGGAAATTTAGAGGTTAAAGGGAACTAATCAGTCTCGGGCCTTTGTGATCCATACCGGTGCCTCAAGTATGCCTTATGATGAGAAAAAAGCTAAGTCCCAAGAAGATATAAGAGAGATGATATCTACCAAAATAAAACAAGAAACACTAGTGCATTTGTTTTCTACTTTGGAACATGTCTCTTTTTGAGAGAATCTTATCATGATTGGAAAGTGCAATGATGTGTATGAAGGATATTTCTCACTAAATGAGATGTCTGATAATTTTAGGAAAAATAAAACATTGTTACAGGATTTTCCTAGAAGATGGAAACCATCTTCCTTCAAAATAACTCATATTTGTGATGTGATACATCAAGATCCTAAGGCTAAAATTAAAGATACTAAGGAAATCATTGATTCTCTATTTGAGGAGTTGGACTACATTGTACATGAGGAAGGTAGGATCAAAGAGAAATTGTCATCATTCAACACCATCAAACATTGGACAATTCCTAAATTTATAGATAACAAGAGATGTGTTAAAAGCTTGGAGTAATGGAAAATTGAATACCAGAATATGGTCCCTAGAATTATTGAACATTTGAAGGAAGAAAAGAGTTTTTCTATAGACAAATTCAATATCTTCCTCGGTAGAGTTATTGTCCTAGATGACAGATTCTCCAAACTCATAAATTAGGCTCGATCTATCATCGGGAAAAGATGGAGGGAGTATCTCCTCAACCTTCCTAATATCACACATTTTCAACAGCCTTCACTTGCACAAATTTCAGATTGGGTCAAAGAATACTTGGAACCAATCACAAGATCATGAAGTGGAAAAATATGTTCAAAGGGTTATTCCACATGCAACATGAGTTGTTTCTTTTTTTTTTTGTCTTTATTGTAAGTTTTTGTTATCCTTTGGTTGATTAGGATTATTGTTAGTTTTGAAGCACTGTGGGAATGTAAACGGTTGGAAGCTTGTCGCTTCCCCTAATTTTTAAGGGTAAAACACAACCATAGTAGATATAAATTAGATTCAAATGAAGGAAAACTATCTCAATTATACTGACCCTTTTTTATATCAATAAAATGTACCCTATTTTCTTTCCTAGTTGGATGTAAATTTGTGTTTCGTGTTGTTGCTGAATCTTATCCCTTTTTCATAATAATTTTTAGGATTGATTATCACCTTAGAAACTTGTGCACACAGGTAAACTATTTTGATATATTTATGAAGAAATGAGAAATGATTGTGAAGTGTTGTCCTATCATTACTTATCTGATTGGTTCCTCTGGAAGGATTAATTTCAATCAGACATATTGATGTTCAAACTTCAACTTGTTTTTCATTAATAGGATTGGGTGATTGATGATATATTTGCAAGGAATACAAATTATTGTCTTTCATAGGAGTACATGATGATTTTGTGAGACTCTAACTCTTTTCCCAATTGGATAAGGAATTGGACTTTATATATCTAAGGAGTGAGAAGATATTCAGAATTAATCATTACCTTTCATTTCCAGTTCATAGGAAATAGTTATAAAGTAGATAGTATAAGTTTTGTGATTGGAGATCATTTATAAATTAAGTGACCATCTTAGATTTATTCTTGTCTTTCAAGTTCATTCCATCTTGAAACTCAGAATCAAGAGAGAGCTTGCATTTTCATCTGCTATAAAAAGAATCAACTTGGGAGAAAGTTGGTGAAAAGGTTTACCTGCCTAGGTCCTCCCATTAGTTAATGAAGTTTGGGAATAGCATATAGCATGTTAATTATGCATGTTAATTTGGAGCATGTTAATTATGAAGTTTGGGAATAGCATATAGAGAGAAAAATTTGATTGATCCCATTAGTTGGCCAAATCGTCCGGAAGGTTTAAGAATGAAGCTTGGCATACTTTAAGAACTTCCCAATCTGTTGATTTGGGAACTAATAGATTGGTGACTCCACTGGGGACTATATTAATTATTTTATTTTTCCTCTCATCAGAGAGGTGGCAACTCTAGTAGATAAAAGAAACATGTTGGTCATAGGACTATCTATTAAGTCACTAGTAATAATCTTAGGCACTTAAGTCAAAAATTCTTAATTGTATCAGTCAATATAGATGACAAAAGATTATTGTTTCAAGAACGGTAATTTCAATATACAGGGCTGCCTCAAGGAAGGAGAAATAAAATGACACAACTATAAGTCCATTTAAAAATAAATAGGATGAGGGTATACCTTTCACAACCAGAAGTGAAAGGGAATTCCAAGTGAAATATGAAATGCATATGAGGAGATTGGGTCATAGCACTAGCTTTGGAGATAAATATAGAAGAACAAATGTTCCCCCGTGATTTTCTTCAACATCCTCAAGTACTCACAGGTCTCAGGCATCTCAGAGAAATGCAGTGGGAAAAGGAAAAGAGTTCTAGGATAAGGTATGTGATTTGTTTCTATACATTCAAAAGATAAAAGATGATAATATTGAATTACCTCAACATTGTAAACAACTGATTAACCAACTGGATAATCTATCTTTTGATCCTTAAGAAAATCCTAATAGAAGGCCCGAGGATCAAAATGGGCAAGATGGTCATGAGGGTAGACAAGAAGAATAAAGGGGTAATTATAGACAACCAATGAATCAGGGACATCCACAAGAATATAACCCTCAAAATACCTATCATCCTCCCCTTGTTTACAATAACCAACTCAACATGAGACCCCCACATAATCAACAAGGACCCATATATAATAATCAGTTTCAACATGCTCCAACATATTACAATAATTTCAATGGATAGTATCAATATGTCTCACATCCATTCGCCTTCACAAGAGGACCAATGCATGCCAATAAGTATAGGCCTTTTTATTTCACTAGAATTCTAGGGGGGGCTCATGATATTCTAGGTGATTGGAAAAAAGGATCTACATAAGTTTGATGGTAATAATTGTGAGACAAGGGAAAGTCATATGCGATCTTTTGAATATGCTATGGAGAATAATGAAGTTTCCCATGAAGATTCCTACATGAAATTATTTTTTGAGTCTTTGACAGAGGATGCAAAGGAATGTTTTAGAGTATTTCCTGATTCTTCAATTAACAGTTGGTTAGAATTAAAAAGAAGATTTCTGGAGGATTTTGGTGATCATAATGACCCTTCTTTTGTTCTCCATGAAATAACAAGTGTAAAGAAGGGATATAATGAATTTGTATCAGAATTTAATAAAATATTTAACAAACTATTATACCGAATACCTACACATATGAGGCTAACTGATGAATGTTGCTTGATGTTTTACATAGACATATTTGATAGTAAAATCAATTATGAGATTAGATCTCAAAACCTGAGAAGTTTGGAAGATGGATTGAAAATAGATTTGACAATTAAAAATAATATAAAGGCTACAAGAAAAATGGGTAAGAGGGATGACACTAAACTTCACAATCCTCAATTCCTAAATCAAACAAGGAAGAAGATAAGTTAGATAAGGCTATAAATATATTAAAGGATCTATCACAAAAGGCTAAAAAAAAGGCAAGCCTATAAATGATAAACCTTATTTTAATAGACTAAGGCTACAAGATATGCCTTATAGTACTTCATGGAAGGATGATAAACCTAAAGTATCAAAGTGATGTATGGATACACCAGATCCCCTCACTAGGAAAAGAAACCACAAGGTTAGTGAAAATATTTGGTGTTTGGCTTGTAATCTACATCATTCACCTTTATGGTGTGTGGTTACAAAGATACTGAAACATGATCCTCCAGAGGGAGGAGAATTTGATCCAAATTGAACTATAAATACCATGTCAGCTCAGCCTTTTGGGGTACCATATTATTATGATTCCTCAGAGGATGGACCAGAAGTAGATGTAAATTTTCAAAGGTATAATCAGACATGCTTCATGGAAAATGAATTTTTTGATGATGAGGATATTTTTTCTGATGTAAGACAACATACTGAGGAAGAAAGGATGGCTCTTACTATCGAAGAAGTTTCTCAAGCGAGGATAAATTACAAGTTGAGAAACATAACAGTTAATGATGAACATGGAATGTTTTCGAAAGGGAAAGTGACAAGACCAAAGAAAAGAAATACATCTTGTCTAAAACCTTTAGAAGAAAAGGATAAGTGTGAAACCAAACTTCTTAAACCTCACAAGGTGTGTAACAAAATGGAGGTACCAAATCAAGCTGTAAAAACCCCGCCTATTGATTTTGATATTGCTAATGCTCTATTACAGATGAAGGTGTCGTTTCCATTGTTAGAAATGCTAAAATTCCCACAATACAAACATAGTACAATAAGTTTAGTCAAAAACATACCTTAGGATCAGAAGGATTCCAAAGGTAGGATGATGGAGGAACCTATTCCATAATTTTACATTGGTACTACTCTAACCAAGAATTCTTCCTAGGTAGACCCCTTTATATGACTCTTCTTATTAATAAGAAGCTGGTAAAAAATTGTATGATCGATTCAGGACCTTTTATAAACATTATGTCACATGATTTTATAAAAGAGCTGGGACTGAATATTGATACCACATATGGAAAGTTTTATGCCATGGATAACAGGTCAGTTCTACTGGTCGGTATAATGAAAGATGTTGAATTTAAGATTGTTGAGTGTCTGAAAGCTACATATAAAATTGACATTAAAGTTGTAAAAGTAGCTCCCAATCATGGTATGCTTGTGTCTAGACTATTAGAGTAATAAGTTATTTCACTTATCAATTAAATCATTTTGATTTAATTATTAAGTCACTTATTATCTCTCTTTTACTTTAGCTAAAGTTTAGGCATATAATAATTAATTATTATAATTATTATCACGCAACCTAGATATTTGCCTTTTAGGATTTTGATCACCTTTATAAGGTTTGATCTCATTATTTTAGATATTCTCTCTATGAATGCATATTTCACCTTTTAGAGCATTCTTTGTTGTGTCTCTATTCTTTGCTTTTGTGACAGGTTTTTGCTATAGTGGATATTGGTGTATGAATTCTATGAATCCTAACATGGTATCAGAGTCTTGTTGTTGTAGCCCATTCTTGAGTTTTTGAATAATTTTTAGAGCTCTGAGGGTTTCAAGTTTACAAAGGTTTCATGTGTGGATCTAGGGGAGCTGGTTTTTAGAGAACTTTGAGCATAAAGTGACCTCATGGTTACGTCTAGAAGGCCCAAAAACCCCTATTTTCATATAAGGCATGTCCAATTTGGACACAATTGAAATCTCAGGCAAAAAAAAAATTGATTACAAGACCCTTTTTGGGCACACATACCGAGGCAAGGTACAATTTTTTTTTAAAAAGAAGATTATGAATAATGCAATGCATTTTTTCCATTTTTTGAGAAAAATTTTAAATTTAAATTTAAAAAAATAATTTTTTTTTGTTTTTTTGTCAGGGTTTAAACTCCACGCACCTACAAGTTGCAAGTGTGGGGCCCTACCCACATGGGCCTCAGCTGTCATGGACTGATGATTTCCCTCACCATCCATGCAGTCACAGTAGCCTAAGGCTTTGCGGACTGCACAGGCCTTAGGCTCTGTGCGATCTAGCGGCCTCGGCCCCACCGCCCAATAAATTTTTGAATATAAGAAAATATATTTAATCATTTTTTTAAATATTTTTTTTCTTGGTACCTCCACCACATCAACACCTAGTTAGCTCAAATTTCTCCACCAAATTTGGCCTAATTTTTAATATTTCCACCAAATTTGACAAAATCACCACATTTAGCAGATCTTCACTAGATTTAGCTAAGATCACTTGGAGTTCTTGTTTTGAAGCCCTCTTTGGTTTTTTTCTCGTAACTTGAGCATACAATATCATTTTTTGGTAAACGTGATATTGTCAGAAATCTCATTTCGAGCCCAAGCTATTTTTGGAGGTTTTATGTCCTGATTTTCTTATTTTGCAGGGTTTTCTGCCAGTCAAAGTCAAGGTTTGTTTGTGCACTCTGGGAGCCATATCTTGCGCATTCAAACTCCATTTTCTCTTTCGCATATCGTTGGAAAGATGGTTTTGTGATCTTTCTTCTTGTATATATCTCATTTCCATCATCTGCTCCAGGTACATTTAAATCATGTTTTTTCTTTTTTTTCTTTTTTGCAATTTGTTATATATCTTGGATGTTTGAGGTCCTGGGATCATTTTCCTTGCATGGGATGACTCCTCTTTAGTTGTTACTCATGTTTTAATAGATTTTTGTCATTCTTGAGCATTGTAGACATCTATTTCTATAGTATTTATATTTTTTCAAACACACTAAGATAAAGTTTCATCTGTTGCATGCTTGGGATCTTGCATATTTTGTGCATGTTTGTACTCGTACTACATTATAAAGTGTCATGGGAGGTTTTGATATTTTCTTTGTTTGTCATCTACCTTTGTCAAGTGAGTGTTCTTTCCATGACATTGGCCTCATGATGTGTGTCAAGAGAGTGATCCTTCCATGACACCATCCTTTATATCTATTTGTAGTTTCTTCTACACTTTCGATGTTCCTAGTTCTTCATCATGCAGTTGTTCTTGGAATTTTGTTCTAGTGTACCTGTCATGCCTCTCCCTACTCAGCATTATGCGGGGGGGGGGTATCTCCCATTGGTTCTAATGTTTCCTTGGTTCGATGGAGTGAGCTATGTATTCAGTATTTGTTCCTATATACTAGGCAGATGTAGTGGCTGGATACCTATGCATTTGGGTGAGATGGATCATTTACTATGTTGACACTCTTTTGTTCCTATTTTGGAGCCAACCTTTCACCTTTCATTGATCAATTCTTCAGAATTTGGTATTTTCCATCTATATATTCAAGTTCTGATCTTTGCCTTTTTTTCCATCTTGATTCGAGTAGTTTTATTTGAGGGCACTCATGCATATTACAGTCTTCTCTACCTGATCATTTTATATTATAGTGGAGGTTCTAGTAGTTATTCTTCAGTAGTGTTTGTAGCTTCATGCTTCAGAGGTGTTCTTCATGTTCTTCCTTTGTTCCTATTTTATGGGGCATTCTCTAGTTTGGAGGCTTCTTCATTCCTTCACTAATATTCATTTATTTTCAGAGAGGGGTTTTTCTCCTTTTCTCCTCTTTACATAGATATTTTATAGTTAGTACCTAATTAGGCCATGTTGTCAGGACCCATTTCCTACTTTCAGTAGTTGTTTCTAGGTTTTAGCTACCCCCTAAGTTTATTTTAAGGGGGGTGTTGGAGTAATAAGTTATTTTAATTATTAATTAAATCATTTTGATTTAATTATTAAGTCTCTTATTATCTCTCTTTTACTTAAGCGAAACTTTAGGCATATAATAATAAATACTTTTATTAATTATTATCATCCAACCTAGATATTTCCCTTTTAGGGTTTTGATCACCTTTATAATGTTTGATCTCATTGTATTTTAAATATTCACTCTCTGAATGGATATTTCATCTTTTAGAGCATTCTTTTTTGTACCTCCATTCTTTGCTTTTGTGACAGGTTTTTGCTACAGTGGATCTTGGTGTATGAATTCTATGAATCCTAACATACACAATGGACTGGATTGGTTGGAGGATATGTTTGACTTGATTTATATTTTTCTACCATCCCAGTGAATGGAAACCAAGTTAAAATAGATAGAGAACCTAGATCCTCACATATCATTGATAATTTGGACCCAAATCAGTTGACATGCTTTTGTCATTCAGATATCGACAATTTTACAGTTTAGGTTGCTCAGCCAGAGGTCATGAACACTGATCTAGTTAGGATACATGTAAAAAAGAGTAAGGGTCAAATTTGGAAAAAAACATTGATGAAACATGAAGAAAATATGGGAATGAGGTAGGAATTGTGATTATATCCCCTACTGGTATGACATTCAAATACTCCTTCTTGTTGAATTTTTGTTGTACAAATAATATTGCAGAATATGAAGCATTGCTGCTAGGAATGGATATTTCTCATAAACATGGAATCAAATTGTTACATTTTTTTTAGATTTAGAGTTGATTATCTACCAAGTAAGATAAAAATATAGCACTCAAAATGCTAGACTCAAACAATATAGAAATGAGGTGTAGGATACTATTGAGTTCTTTGATGCTTTCTCAATAGATTGGGTAGATAGATCACAAAATATCATGGCTTATTTCCTAGCCAATGGAACTGATGATGCTACTTTGGATGGTGTGTCTATGATAGAAGTAAAAACAAGGCCTTCGGGCCTTGACAATGTATGTAATTGGAAAGTATTTGAAGATGATGAATATTTTTTGAGATTCTTCAAATGTGAAGAACAATATCAAAATCAAGAGATTGATTTTAATGCCTTTGTAGAAAACAAAGATGGGAATGAAACTCGGTTTGGTAATAATATTGTGTAATTGAAAACTAAAAGGATTCCTAGAGGATTGCTAGCTCTTGAAAGAAATTTTACAAGGAATATCTAATAGAGAAAAAAATTATATCTTGTGTTAACAAAGATATTAAAAGGGTAAATATTGGTACCGATGAGCACCCATAGAAGTTTTCATTGGCAGATAACTTACACCAAAGATAAGAGATAAATTGGTAGCATTGCTAAGGAAATACAGACATATGTTTGCATGGTCTTATGATGAGCTGAAAGCATACAAAGACAACCTTTTCCAATATGAGATATCACTTAAACCTAACGCAAAGCCTTTCAGGTAGAGAAAGAGGCACATAAATCCTACATTGGAACCTAAAATGAAGGAAGAATTGATAAAGATCAATGATGGTGGGATAATTAAGCCTATCAAGCATTCTAATTGGGTGTCTAATTTGGTTCTAGTAAGAAACAATAATGGTGACATAAGGTTGTGTTTTGATTTCAGAAACTTGAATATGTTATCACTTAAGGATAACTATGCATTGCCTAATATAGAGGCTCTATTACAAAGAGTTATAGGAAATGAATTACTATCCATGATGGGTGAATTCTAAGGTTATAATCAATTCAAGGTGAGAGAGAGTGAACAATACAAAAATGCATTCACTACCCCATGGGGAACCTATGTTTATGTAAGGATGCCATTTGGACTGAAAAATGCAGGTGCCACTTTTTAGCGAGCTATGGATATTGCATACAAATAATTTATAAATATTATCATGGCGGTTTATCAAGATGACCTTACAACTATTTTAAAGAAGGTAAATGAACATTGTAAGCACTTCAAGAAATTTTTTTAAGCCTCTAGAATATGAGATATCTCTCAATTCCAAGAAATGTCATTTTGGAGTAACTCAAGGAAAGCTACCGGGGCACATTATGTCTAAGTAAGGGGTAAGGATTGATCTCGAAAGGATTATTGTAATTGATAGGATACATATCCCTAAACTAGTGAAAGTGGTTCAATCATTGTTTGGTCAGATTAAATTCATCAGTAGGTTCATATGAAACTTTGCAAAGATAGTTAAACCCATTGTAAGGATGTTGAAGAAGGAAGTGAGTTTGGATTGGATAGTTGAATCTATTGATGCTTTTTATAAAATTTAAAGCACAGATGCAGGAGGATGAAGATATTATGATTATTGGACATGAAAGAGAAGCAATCTCTACCAGGTTCATATAGAGAGATGAATTCATCCATTCCTAGGAGTTGAGGGACTTTTGGATTCAAATTAAAATGAAAGACTTTGAAGAACAAATGAAAACTCAACTAATGGGAGTAGAGGAGTCTAAGCATGATGGAGTTGTAAATTGGCTCCTTAAGGAGTTGAATTTTGATAATGTGGATTTAAAAGTTTAAGAGGCTAGAGAAATGTTTATAAAAAGTGATATGTTGTTGGTCCCCGGTCTCACCTTGAAAGAATTTTTTCTATTAGATCAAGTCAAAAAGAAAGATGATCCTAATTTTGTTCTTGAATTTTACACTGAGAACAAGATCATTTGATCAAGATACAATCTAAAGACAAAACATTGGCCATATGGGTAAGCTTCAAAGGAGATAATAAACCAATATTAATTGATTTCCCTAAAGGTGCAGATGGTTCAGCAGTCATACAAACAATGGTTAATACTAACTCACTTATCTCTACAAATGAGTTGGTATTTAGGTAAATGTTTAACAAAGACCAGATCAAGAACATGCAGAATGAGTTGCAACAATCCATGGATAGACGGGTGGAATTGAAAAAGGTGATCAATGAACTCTACCTTAGATTAGCATAATCAAAGAAGGAAATTAAGAGGTTAAAGGGAACTAATCAGTCTCGGGCCCTTGTGATCCATAGTAGTGCCTCAACTATGCCTTATGATGAGAAACAAGCTAAGTCCCAAGGAGATATAAGAGAGATGATATTCATCGAAATAAAATGAGAACTGCTAGCGCATTTATTTGCTACTTTAGAACAAGTCCTCTCTTTCTAAGTGAAGCTTGTGATTGGAAAGTGCAATGATGTGTATGAAGGATATTGCTCACTGAATTAGATGTCTAATAATCTTAGGAAAATAAACCAGTGTTACATGATTTGGCTAGAAGATGGAAACCATCTTCCTTCAAAATAACTCATCTTTGTAATGTGAAACATTGAGATCCTAATGTTCTTTCTAAAATTAAAGAGACTAAGGAAATCTTTGATTATGTGTTTGAGGTGTTGGACTACATTGCACATGAGGAAGGTAGGATTAAAGAGAAATATTCATCATTCAACACCATCAAACATTGGATAATTCTTGAATTTATAGATAAGCAGGGACACGTTAAAATCTTGGAGCAATGGAAAATTGAATAATAGTATGCAGTCCTTAGAATTATTGAACATTCTAAGGACTTGACAAGAGTTTTTATATAGAAAAATTCAATATCTTCCTCGATAAATTCATTGTCCTAGATAAAATATTTATGAAATTCATAAATGAGGCTTGAGCTATCATTAGGAAAAGATGGAGGGAGTATCTCTGCAACTACCTGATATCGTGCATTTTCAATGGCCATCACTTGCAAAAATTTCATATTGAGTCAAGGAATACTTGGGACCAGTCAAAATATCATGAGTGGACAAATATGATCAATGGGATATTCTATGTATAACATGGGTTATTTCTTTTTTTGTTTCTTTTTTCTTTATTGTAAGTTTTTGTTTGCCTTCGGTCGATTATGATTATTGTTAGTTTTGAATCATTGTGGGAATGTAAACGGTTGGAAGCTTGTCGCTTCCCCTAATTTTTGAGTGGAAACCACAACTGTCATACATATAAATTAGATTCAACTGAAGGAAAACTATCTTAATTATAATGACTCTTTTTGTATCAATAAAATATATCATATTTTCTTGTCCACTTGGATGCAAATTTGTGTTTTATGTTCTTGCTGAATCTTATCCCTCTATCATAATAAATTCCAGGATTGATTATCACCTTCAAAACTTGTGCACATAGGTAAACAATTTGGATATATATCTGAAGAAATAATAAAAAATTATGAAGTGTTGTCCTATCATTACTTACCTGGTTGGTTCCTCCAGAAGGATTAATTTCAAACAGACATATTGATGTTCAAAATTCAACTTGTTTTGCATTAATAGGACTGGGTGATTGTTGATATATTTGTAAGGAATAGAAATTGCTATCTTTTAGAGGAGTACATGATGATTTGGTGAGACTCTGACGCTTTCCCCAATTGAATAAGGGACTAACCTTTATATATCTAAATAGTGAGAGGATATTCAAAATTAATCATTACCTTTCATTTCTAATTCAGAGGAAATAGTTATAAAGTAGATAGTAGAAGTTTTTTTTTTAGAGAGCATTTATAAATTAAGGAACCATCTCAGGTTTACTCTTGTATTTCAAGTTCATGTCATCTTGAAATTCATAATCAAGAGAGAGCTTGTATTTTCATCTATTATAAAAAGCATCAACTTGGGAGAAAGTTGGTGAAAAGGTTTACCCACCTAGGTCCTCCAGAGCCTAAAGTGCAGAGGGTTCCAATCAAAATTTGATTGATCCTATTAGTTGGCCAAATCTTCCACAAGGTTTAAGAATAAATCTTGGCATACTTTCAGAAATTTCCAATCTATTGATTTGGGAACCAATAGGTGGTATCAAGAGGGTTTACTGGTAGTCAGCTAAATAATGTAGTTTATCGATGCCAACTATTACCCAAGATTGTGAAGAAGATAGCTGACAATAAAACTAAGGTCATGTGTATGATGAAAACCTACTTGTGTTGAACAAGCTCAGGCATGAAAACATTAGTTATAAATTAATCTAATCTACACATTTTCATAAAACTTGCAACTACACAATAACTTCCAGCATAACCTCTGATGAGTAACACAAGTGCAACCAAGACTTGTTGATTTTCTCTTAGAGAGGAATGTGGGTGTGCTCTACCAACAAAAATATAAATCCCCACTTGATTAATGATGATAAGCGATCATAAATGCAAGACTAAATGAAATGATATTGAATGAACTCAAGGACTAGTTGTGTAGAACTAGCCTCAAGAATTCAATACAAATGCAAGAATTAGGATAGAATCTAATGCAAGATCCTAATGAGTAATGAATGCAAACTAATAACTGCAAATGAGGTGCAACTACCATGTTAAATACAAACAACTACAAAAGAAGTTTTTAATAAGTCTCCAAATGAATGCAAGATAACTCTAAGCACAAAATAGCACGATAACTCTAATATGAAAATGAAGGATGATTTACTCTTGGCAAGGCTTTTATTTATAGAATTTTGGAAGACTTGTTAATGTGGCATCCACATAGGTGTCACATGAAGGACATATAATTCATGCAAGAGTCCAAGTCTTCTCACACATGTGTGAGCAACTTGAGATGTGATGGGCCAATGTGTACTTCAAGTACACATGTAAGATATGTTTTCATAGATGTGTAAGAAAAAGTCATAGATTTGGTCCAATGAACACTTTTAGAAAGTGTAAGAAGTTGTCATCAAGGTTGTAAGAAAAGTTATTTAGGAATTTTTAGAAATCTTTCAAAAGGTCATTTTTGGAAATTTGCTCACACATTTGTGAGAAAATAATTAACACTAATAGGTGTAGGAATCCAAAAATTAGCCTAATTAACCTTAGTTAATTAGTGAATAGGTTTATTTGGCAGAGAGTGATGTGGGTAGGGTAGAACCTAGGTTTAGATTAAGATTAAATAAATTTTAACTTAACCATGGTCATGTGAGGAATAATAAAATAAATTTATTTAAAAGGGGGATTTTGTGGAGAATCATATATTAAATGAAAATATAATATATTAGGGAAAGGTATTTAAATTGAACTTAGATACCATAGGATAATGAATTAACTTAATTAAAATAATAGATGCATATAACAAAAATAATTAATTAACTAGAATTAACTATAATGTTAAGGGATTATTAATTAAATTAAGATAAGTGTTCAGGAATGATTTTAGACGTCTACATTTTGTACCTCTTTGATGCGACATCAAGGATTACATAGTGTCAAAGTAAAAGGAGAAAATAGATCCCCAAAGAGAAAAGAGGGTCCTAAAGTTGTGCTAGAATGACGATGGTGAAGGAATGTGCCCCCTCAAGAAAATAATGCAAAAAATAATTTTTTTGTGGGATTTTCTCGAAAGAAAGGCGGAAGGGAGGGAGAATAATGAGAAGAAAAGAATGGAAATGAGACAATTGCATGAATTATTAGATATATAGCAAGAAATAGGATGAAAATGGGGTTCGGGATGGAAAATAGGCCCCCAAGGGGCCCTAAAAATAGTCCACAGGGCCCCGAAAGGAGTCATTTTCACCCACAAAGAGAAAAAAAGGATAGAGAAAAAGAGAGAAATGGGTGACCCATGAGAGAGATTGCAGAGAGGAGAGCACATTAGGACACACCAATGGTCAATCGATGTAGGACCATGAGTGAGTACCCTAGCCAAGTTGATTCATTTGGTTTAATTTTTGCATTTAATGCTTTGGGGGGTATTAATGAGGGGAAACAAGTGTTAGGGCAGCGACGATGATCCGTAGGAATGACGGGGAAGGGTTCATAGATGAAACTCAATGGATAGTCATCTACATAGACAAGGATCAATAGGGTTGGCTGATGAAAGACACCAAAGGGGCCAATCATGGATCGACGTCTTTGTCGATTGACATATGCACCGATCAATGTTTGCATAAGTAAATCGACATCTCCACCGATTGAAAAAAAAAGAAGGGGGAAGGGATGTGGTGGAAAGAGATAGGGGATAGAGGGTGTTAGGAAACCTGAGGATGGCTATATTTTTAACAGAAACTAATATAAATGGTTTTGTGAATGCAGCAACCAATATCGCCTTTTAGGTATTGGGAGATTTGGCCTGAGACTATGGTATTAGTGGAGCAGCTAACACAAGCATAGTAGGGTCAGGTGGAATTATATGGATAGGATCATGTCCATCTATGGCCTTGGTTGAGAGTGCATAATGCACTCATGACCACCCTTATAGAAAGGTGGCCAAGCCCCACCTTGAGCTTTCACTTTCCAATCAGTGAGGCAACAATCACACTCTTCAATGTATGCCAGATACACCGCATTTTGATGAGAGGATTGATTCTTTATTATGTACATGAGGGGCCAGAGACCTATGTTTAGGAATGCTTTAGACATGCCTATGAGTAGATCCTAAATTTTAAACACTGGCTTTCTTGGAAGGTAGCGATGGAAGCACGACCACAACTACGATGAGTGGCCTTGTACTTAGCCAGATTTATTGGTAGACTATTGATTCCTAATCATGCATGACATGGATTTCCATTAGGATGGGATAGAGTATTGAGTGCCATGTTAGAGGATGAGGGAGAAATATATTGTTGGGGATATACTATCCTTGGATAGTTGTATTATGATCTCCATATGTGTGCCTACTAGAGAGGCATGCCTTTGGCAGCTGGAGTGACCTTATTATTGGTATGGGCATGGGAGCATATCATTGTGGTATGCCCCATTAGGCTACATAAGAATCGATCGGATTATAAGCCATATGCTTGTAGATATAGACCACTGACTTGTTATAAGTTGATAGATTCAATGGGTCATTGGCGGAGGACACTAGATGAGATGTAGGGGTTCAACTGGACTCCTTGTACAGGTTGTTAGCCATGTGGTCACTAGCTTTAGTATCAGTGGGATTATGCAGAGGATGGATAGGAGTATTTATTCTACATGGGTTTTGCATAGATAGAATATTGGTTGATTGGTAGGACCGCCTACATGATAGCATGGTATATGTCATCATGAGTTTCTAGACAATTTTGATAGGTGCAGGATACAGTACTTAATTCATTCCCTCATCGATTAATGACTCACGAGGAGGGTATAATATGGGGTATTGGAGTAGATATTTGGAGAGCCATGGAATCATGTTTTTTATGGAACCACTAGCATGGTAGCAGGGTTAGGATCTGGTGAGGAATCCAGAGGTGACTCATGTGTATGTACAGTGGTGAGTCAGGAACCATCTGATTAGGTTGACTATTCTGGGGTTGATTCGGGTAGATGAGTAGCCGAGGGCAGGTGAGGATGGTGCTGGGGGAGGTAGAGATTAGGGGGATGAGAGAGGGGATGAGGGAGGGGATTAGAGGCATAGAGTATATCTGAGGGTATCCAACGAGATATAGAGAGGGAAGATATAGGTGCCAATAGATAGGGTCCCATAAGTGATTCTGCGACAAGGACAGGGGGAGGGACATGGACAGGGTTAGGGGCCACCTCCTACATAAGTACAGGTCTAGGATTTATAGGCACTAGGGAAGAATTCCCTTACACAACCACCTCTAGTATAGGGACCACCTCTTGGGTATTTTTCTCAAGAGACTCATGATATCGTAGTTGTAGAGTGGGACGGTCTACAAATAGAGGTGGTCTGGTTACAAGGTCTATTAGTGACTTCCTAGGCATCATAGGGGAGTTAACATGCATATCTAGCATGAGCACATGGTTTATTAGTAGGAGAGAAAGCACCAGTGGATAGTGGTTAGAGTGCTCTAGACACATTATAGGCCTAAGTAGATTCTGGAGAGTTTACAATCATAGAGACTTATATAGGGGTCATAGAAGGACAACAGTAGATAGAGAGGATGCAGCGAGAGATGGATGCTATGAGGCTAGAGTTGCAAGGGTGAGGACCGAGAGGGATATATTTCAAAGGTTATCAAAGGATTACAATGGATAAAGAGAGATTGTGGTATGAGCTACCATAGGACCATGCGTGATGCATGTAGTACAGGACACCTTTGTAGCTCATAGATGGGAGACTTGAGCGGTCAGAGGGATGGAGTACTATATATGTTTTTACTATGAGATCTTTCTAGTAGATTAGAGGCATACAACTTATAGTGAGAGATCTGTGACTTACACTATAGGTGGAGACGTGTTGTACATGCCTCAGCAGGTATGAGACCACCTCAAGATAGAGGGGGAGACAAGATAGAAGGTGCAGGGACATCCTCACAACTAGCTTCATGATTCCTTGTCAACCATTTTTTTGATACACATATTTTTTGATATTTTTATTGTACAATGACACTTAGATGTATGATGAGATGTATATATGTATATTTTTGAGATTTTGACAGACTCAAATGTATTTATATACCTTGGAAAATTTATTCTTTGATGATGATATATACATGATTTTGATGGTCCTATGTGATGTGTGTGATTTTGATTCATATATGCATATGTATCATGAAATGGATTATGATTCTGTTATTGATGTGTTTGATGCATGATGTGTGTGAGATTATATGATATGATGGTCCTAATGTGTTTGTGATGTAGGGTGACGTGGGTATATGCATTTTTTGTGATGCATGATTTATTGTGATGATATATGTATCAAATGTTGGTTGTATGAGATGGACAATGATTATGTGTGTGTGTGTGTGTGTGTGTATATATATGATTTTTATAATAAATATTGAGATTATGTATAGATAGTGGATTTATAATGCAATATAAAAGGATTATATTGATTAATGTTATGGATAATAAATGGATAATGAATCTAGAGGATAAATGCCCCTAAGGGATTTTAATAAAATGTACCTAAAATGGTTATTACCATGTAGCTATTACACAAATTTGAAGTTAATACTTAAACTAATTAGCAACACAATAATTAAACTAAGGATATTTAACGGAATGACCTAAGTGCTCTAAGTGAATGCAACTAACCATGTACCTAAATAAGGACTCGAAATGAAATTATTTTTTGTGTATCAATCATAATTGATAGGATCATTCAACTAGCTAGGAGAGAAAAAATAAAGAGGATCCTTGCTAAAGGTAAAACACAATATGATCCTAACTAAAATGTATCCTATTCACATGATTTTCATGGGATTATACTGTGTTTATGTTTGAGATCAAACCCTAGTTTAACATAGAAATAGGAGGTATGCATCATGTGTTAGAAAACATAAATGACATTGTTCCTTTGTGTGGATTAGACTCTCAAACAAATAGATAGGTTTAGGAACACATATGTAGAGTATCAGTCATAATGGGACAAATGTGATGACACTCATGTGGAGGTTTACCACATCCAAATATTGCTTACGGATTTGGTTGTATGTGTACAAACCCTGCCCCTAGTGAGACATGCATAATCATGACTGTATATCCACAAAAATATACTAAAACTATCACAAACAAATCATACTGTAAAAAAAATGCATGTGTCATTATACACCATTCAAAACGTGCCAAGATATTGAATATCAAGGCAGTCATGAGTAGGTTTTATTGACACAAAAATATAAAATTAAAAAAAGAAGACTTTATAACTATACAGTCACTCAACCCACAATTCTTAACATGAATGAGATTATGATGATGAATTTTGAAATACCGACTTAGGAAGGATACATCTTGAAGGAAAAATGATTGATTCTCTAACATATATGATGGATATTTACTAGCAATATTTGTGAAAGGAATGATAGCTTAGAAACTTAATCTTAAAATAAATTTGTGAAGAATCTTTTGCGACCATTGTGTCTAGGAAAAATCTGAGTGTCATGGGTGAAGCTTAGTGTACAGGAAATCTGGTGATGGATATTTATTGTAAGTGTGTGCAAAGCGAGGAATAGTGGTAAGAAAACTAGGACTAGGTAGGACTTTGGCACAGATATAGGAAGTAGAGGTTTTATTATGGAATATGTAATGAAAAGTGTGGAAGATAGTTCGAATAGATGATGGATCTAATTGACTACGCATGGTGCCTAGAACAAGTTTTCACCATGGTTGTGCAGAGACTCCAACTCAGCCATCCCAATCCGCTACTGCTAATGAAACTAGTTGGGAGCTGATAGTTGACCTGAAACATAGACGTGACTGGGTTTCGACTCACACAGGTACTTTGGGCAGGAATTTGAATGAACCAATGACCCACAACACTGGATGGGAGATGGCTAACACTACAAGCCAAAAAAATGAATGGATTGAGGATTGGACTTCCCTCCCTCAAATTGCATGTCCAAAGAATGAAGCTGCAGAGATGGAGGAGTGATACATTGTTGGAGATTTGCTTCTGTGCAAATAATTGATTGTATGTTTGTCATTGATGACAACATATAATATACAACAATATTCTATATGCAATTATTAGTACAGATGTTTTGGAGATATGGGTGTTCATTTCCATGATGTATAAATGTTCTAGATGCTATTTTCATTCACACCAAGTCAGATATGAAGTTTCAGTTGAGTTATGCTAATAAGATATGATAGTTACAAAAATTAAAGACTATCTATAAAGAGACGATGTAATTACATTATTTCTTGAGTTGCACCTATCTTTGGGATATGTGTGTTTTTATTCATGTTTAGTTATGAGTTAAAGATAATTATCTAAAGGTGCCAGATATGTTCAATCATAATTGTGAAGTTGGAGTTAATTTGGTGGAGCCGACTTTGTGAAGCATCGCGTCTATTCAGTCTAAGTTGTGTGTTTCTAATCAGGTTGCGTGGTTGATGTAGCTGACTAAAGAAGTATTGAAGGGACTCCTAGAGCCAACGAAGATCACATCCTTTGGAGAAGATACTTATAGTAGTTCATTTGATGAATGCCAAGTGTGAATGAGAAGAATAAAGACATAAAAAGTATAGAACAGAATGTCCGTTGTTTTGGGATAGTAGAGACATTTCATTCATCAAGAAAATATCTATGTGAAGAAGAAGTGGAAGTATACAATACACTAGAAGTGATCAAGATAGTAGCTCTACTCAAATAGTTCATTTATCAGATATAGTGTATATCTATTCTACTGAAGGTTGCAACCTTCATCATTTTAGCAGTGAGCTTTTGGACAGTGAGTCCTCACCCCTAACAAGGTTACTTGTAAAAGAATCCTAACAGGGTCCGGCCTTTAACCAGGTCTTTGTACTTATTACATTGTAAAGAACAACTCCTAACAAGGTTGCAAGATCTCTTAACATGGATAATTATACTCAAGTACAGTTCTTTGTGCGTGCTAATTCCCATCGGGGTTTTTACCTATTTGGTTTTCCCATAACCAAAATTGTTGTGTTCTCTATTGTGTTATCTGAATGTGCATTTGATTTATGTTAATTGATATCTAAGTAAATAAAATAATTAAAGTACCTGATAACTGATTCACCCCCACCTCTCAGTTATCCTTTGGGACTATTCTAACAATTGGTATCAGAGCCAAGTGCCTTGGAGAGAAAGCCTAACAACTTAAGGTAGATCAGATGGCATACTTCAGGAAAGAGAGTCCTAAGTTTGATGGAGAAAAATATCTTGACTGGAAGAACAAAATGATAACACATCTTCAATGTGTTGGATTTGAGATCTATGAGATTTCCACTCAAGAAATTGAATTTTCCACCTTGAAGGACCTTGCAGAAGAAGAATCTACAATTAAACAAAAGGAAGTGTTCACTCATAATGCAGTTGCCAAAGAAACCCTAATCAGTGCCCTATCCGACAGTGAATTTTCTAAGATCAAGAAGGAAGATAAAGCATACTCTATTTTGAAATACTTAGATGATATGTTTGAAGGAGACATCCAAGGAATGCTCGCAAAAAGAAATGGAAGAAAAGGTACAAAAAATTAGAGATGCTACCTGAAGAAAACATCAGAGCCTACAATCAAATAATTAATGAAGCAGTTTCAGGTATCAGGAACAATGGTGGAGAAATTTCAGAGGATGATATAATGGAAAAACTAATGACCACACTAAAAGAAAACTATGAGAGAAAAATCAATATGTTAGATTAGACTATGCAATTTTCAAAATACTTCAAGAGAGAGACCTTGATCAACAAAATATCTGCATTTGAGATATCAACATTGAAGACAGAACCCAAAAGTGAGACAGCTTTCAAAGCCTCAGTCCACAACAAGAAATCCATAAGTAGCTCTAGTAATAATGAAGAAGTGGTTATAGAACTAGAAGAAATAATTGCTATGATTTCCAAAAAAGAAACAAAAGGTAAAGGGAAATATGAAGGACAACTACCACTCTACTGTTTTTCATGAAACAAAGTTGGTGACTTTGCATCCAAGTGTCCTACAAGGGTCAAGAAGTTCAGATCAGATTACAAGCCCAAGTAAACTAATGAATGTTATCATGTTGAAGATGGTGTAACTAATGATGATTTAGGAGAAGATGAAATTGGTTTCATTTCCATTAAAGACATTGAAAATATGCTTGAAGAAATGGACAAAGAAGATGAAGAAAAAGCACAAGAGCTAGCATTAGTTTCAAAAGATAACATTAGAACTAACTGGATCATTGACAGTGGATGTTCACACCACATGACAGGAGATAAAGATAGATTTGTACATTTGGAAAAATACAAAGGTGGCATGGTCATATTTGGAGATAACACTCCCAAACCTATCATAGGCAGAGGTTCTATCACCTTAGATGGAAAGAATAAGACATATGATGTTCTTTATGTTGATGATTTACATCATAACTTACTAACTGTTGGACAGTTGCTTGATAAAGGATATCAATTGGAATTCAAAAATAACCAGTGCATCATTAACAAAAAAGAAGGAGACATGATTGCATCAGACTTAAAAACCAAAGGTAATGTCTTTTAGCTCAATTCAGAAGTAATTTGTTTTGTTAAAAAAGTGGATGACAGTTGGCTATGGCACAAGAGACTTTGTCATATCAATTTTGACAACATAGTCAAGATAATTAATGTAAAGGTAGTAAGAGACCTTCCAAGTATTGCAAGACCAGTTGATACCATGTGCAGGGAATGTGTGATGGGGAAGCATGTGAGGACCTCATTCAGGAGAAAACAAGACTCTGCAGAAAACAAATTAGATCTGATACATAGAGACCTACGTGGAGCTACTTAAACAAGATCTTACTATAGAGAAAGGTATTTGATTTTTTTTGTTGACGATTTTTCAAAGATGATGTGGGTTGTGTTCTTAAAAGACAAATCTGAAGCTTTTAAGAAGTTCAAAGTGTTCAAAGCTAAGGTTGAGAATGAATCTGGACTAAAGATAAAATGTCTGAGATCTGATAGAGGAGGAGAATTTACCTCTTTCCAGTTTTATGATTACTGTGAAGAACATGTAATCAAGAGACAATTAAGTGCATCTAGAACCCCTCAGCAGAATGGGATTGCAGAAAGAAGGAACAAAATAATACTTGAAACAACGTGCACTATCATGATTGAAGGAAAGGTTGCTCATACTTATTGGAGGGATGCGGTCAATACAACAGTCTATACTATCAATAGAATACATTTAAGGCCAGGTGCAGACAAGACACCCTATGAAATTTTGTTTGGTAATGTACCTACTATAAAATACTTCAAAATCTTTGGAAGCAATTTCTACATCAAGAGAGATGATAGCATTGGCAAGTTTGATGCTAGAAGTGACGGAGGTATTTTTATTGGTTACTCTACTAAAAGCAAAGCCTATAGATGTTTTAATCTAAGATTAAAGAAAATAATTGAAATTACTCATGTGAAGATTGGTGAGAAGTTTATGATTCAAGAAAGATATTATGACTATGCTCCCATGATGGAAGATGAGCCTAGACCCATCAATAAGGACATAGTTATTAAAGAAATGTTTGACGATATTGATGTTTCATGTAACAATCCTGAACCAAGTGAAGAAGAATCACAGATTATAGATGAAAGTATCACTCCTAAGAACTCAAAATACACATCCAAATACCACTCTAAAGAAGATATCATTGGAGATCAAAGTACAAAAGTCTTGACAAGTTCTAGAGGAAAAGGTTCAACCGCTGATGAAGAGGTATGCTTACTTTTATAGATTGAACCCTTAAGTGTTCAGGATGTGTGCAATGATGAAGAAGAAGCCCCAAATGGTCGATGAGTGGGTCACTCTGCAGGTAGGAAACACCCGACGCTTCCTAGTATCCACCCTCCAGGACTTGTATGCAGCCCGACATGTTCTGCTCCAGGCAAAGACTATCATTAACATATGCGAGGGTGATATGGAAAACTACGAGGCATGGAAGGTAGAAATAGAAGAACTCCTCAGCCTTGGGGAAGAAATGGTCTCTGAGTCCGGGATTCTAGGGGAAGAATCATTCAATTTTGTGAGGACCCAACACTCCAGACTTGACCTTAAATTGGAGGTGCTCAAGCAACTAGTAGGGGTTCTGCATGATAAGATTAATGTGGTCTGGTATTCTTCAAACATGTATAAGGATTTTATCACAAAGGTCTCCAGAGTTGACCCATTCAGCACTGACACATGCACTCTGGAGGAAAACATTTTGGGTAATTTTGGTGAATTAATGGAGTCTAGATATCAATCCTCGGAGGGACTGGATGTGACTCAAATGGCGAGATTAACTCAAACGATCCTTAGTGGCCATGATGCAAAAAAAATGGCCGATGAATTCAAGAATAATGTTCCAGAGCTAGGAGAATAGATTGAGGCGGCTAAGTACCAATGGTCTGGCCTCAAAGAGATTGATGAGGATGGAATCTCCTGCCTCCTCCAAACCTTCAATGATAACAAGCAACAATAAAGTTTCTCTGGAGGCCGGAGAAAACTCAAAAAAAATTTATTCTTTATTCTTTCAGAACATAAGTTCCCAGATCCTGGAGTCCCGGATCCTAAATTTTGTATTCTTTCGAGTGATCCGTATCCCGGTCCCCAAGGCCGACCGGTGACTTTAAAAAGTGGTTAATAAATACTATCAGAGGGTAGTTGGCTACATCAAGAAATGTCAGATCAACAGTTGGTTTTCTAACAGGTGGTCTTCTCGAGGCACCGCTTTGGATACACACCTGGCACATTGGAGATAGGGTGCCACATTTCTCATTTATGAGGCATGTAGCCTCGATCCCCAAGGATCAGATTTATTCCTTCTCTTTCCTGGCTCTCTTCTCGAAGCTGATTCTTCCACTCCACCTTCTTGTCTCATTCTTCTGACATGTTCGGCCTATTCTGTCTCAAGGTCTCTTGTAGGGTGGCGCAGGTAGTACCGGCCCCCGAATAATATATTCTATTGTACAGTGTAATGAAAAATAGGGTTAGGGTTAGGGTTAGATGGAAAATGTGTATAAATGGTAAGTCTGGCCCTTTTCCAAGGGTCAGAAAAATTGATGATTTTGCAGTCCATAGTAATAGAGAAGCAGTATTTTCATTTCTATTATAGAGCTCAATGCTCCTTGGTCTTTTAAGATTTTAGCAGTTAGATGCTCCCTTGGAGCCACCATTGTACTATGCACCAGTGCTTGGTGGAAGAAATCTTAATGAAGAAGGGAGAGTTCTTACAATGATGTTGTTGACATTCAATCTTCTGAGTTAATGGTATTTTATGTTTATGTTCTTCATGTCTTCTACTCTGATACTTTAAGTAGCTTAACAACCTCTTTTCCCTTGCTACTGATGAAATATGAATTGATGGTTGTGCATTTCTTCAGTATTTAGTGTAGTATATTAGAGCATTATTGATGTATTAAATGTTTAACCATAACTATAAGTAGATGAAACACTTCTAATCCTGAAAGATCTTTTTTCAGTTTATTTTCCAAGTGTAGAATGCTTGGAGAAACCTCACCTTCCTGAATCTCTAGAGAGAATGAGTTGAAGAAACCAGCTATCCCCCTCAAAAATAGTCACATCTCCCAACTGATCCCCACACCATCGAGACCCAACACCCAGTGCTTGGAGGCCCGTGGAATCTCATTTCCCCAGACAATCTTTGCAGGCGAAGTTGGCCGGTACCCCCAGTACCCGGTGACAACTTATGACTGCTGGAGGACCCAGTCACCAAAGCTCCATCAACAGAAACTGGCACTAGAAGGAGGGCATGAGCTGATCCCCTTCTTGAGATTTTGATTTTACACCTCCCAAGGGTTCCCCAAGCCATAGTTTTAGGAGTCAAGCCTTCAGTGGGATTGGGTCTTTCTCCCCAGTGAAATTTGAGAGAATCCTTAGGTCGGCCCCAAATCCCAGAAGGCTTGTTGAACTCGAGCCTCCTGCTCGAAAGAAGCGGACCCAAAAAACCACACTAGCCACTATTATCTGGGGATCTAGTACACCTCAGAATATCCAAACTTCTCAGACTATCCCAGGAACCACCACTCAAACTACTCAAAATCTAGTTCCCCCAATGGCTGCATATTTTGGTAACACTGGGTCCCCTATGGGAACTTTTTCAGGCACAATCAATGACTTACCCTCACACTTGGAGAAGATTTTCCCACGATATGAGCACCTAGGCTCACGGACCGCAGAAGAGCATTTACAGGCATACAAGGATGCCATGAACTAACACCAGAATTAACATGAAGATGTTGTGACCCAGATGTTTCCCCTGTCCCTAGGGTAGGGTGAGTTGAACTAGTACCTAAACCTTCCTGCCAATTCCATCAATAGTTGGTAGGACATAAAGGACGCCTTTCTGGTTGCCTTTTATGTACACGTGGAGCCAGTCTAGTCCCATAGCCAGTTCATCTCTATTAGAAAGGAACCCAATGAACCTCTCATAGCATTCAACCATCAGTTCCAACATGCCTTGAAGTGGTGCACAGGAACTTTTATTCCATCCCTGGAAGTGACCATACAAACTTACCTTAACGCAATGGACCCCTTCATTGCCACTCTCCTTTACAAAACAACCGCCGCAGGTGACCGGGATACTTTGGCAAAGGTTTACAACCTAGCCTTAGAATTATCCCATGGTCTCAACAAATCCCTGGGAAAAATTGGGCAGAGCACACCCTTTAACAAGATCCCCGATAGAACATCGTACGTTGGGGGGTATAACCCCAATCTGGAAATGAGTGCCCCCATGATGGCAATGAATCCCGCACCACCGCCGATAGACCAGCAGGCTCGGTACATTTATCCCTCACAAACTCATGCAATACCAGGTCTAGAAGCCTTCTCTTAGAATCACCAGCAGCAGGCACAACAACCTCAGACACAACCGCTTGGAGTGCCCTTCTTTCAGTCATCCACAACTAGAGGATTGCCGCCCTCGACTCCTGTGAACAACCGTCACATTGTGACGCAAACACTCAGTTGACCACCAAGGTTGAGTCCCTCTGGTGAATGTTGTCTACCCTGACTATGGATATGGGTCAACTAAAGGTGGGGTCCTATGCATCCAAGAACTCTAATTCCCAGAGAAGGAATATATTCTCTAGCCAACGAAACAACAATATCGGGGGGAGAAACTTAAATAATGGGCCTCGACCCAATCAACAGTAATGGAACAATAACATGAATACCGAAGGTCCACCTCTGAATCAAAATGCCAATCAAAGTGGTGCTGGACCATCACTTTTTACGCCAGTCGCAGACTTCCAGCCCATGACCAATTGGTGTAGATTGCACGATACAGGTTCCCACAATGAGGTAAATTGTGCCACACTGGAAAAGGTCATCATGATTTCCCAGCTAGATAGGCAATAATCGCATGATGCTCCCCCTAGAGCCTCCTATGAAAGAGTCAACTCACAGTGCCTTCACCTGTGAGACCATCTTCTTCGGAACTTCTGGGGAAGATGAAGAAGAGTCCGAATTGCAAGGATTCTTTGATGAATCTATCCCGCCCTTTGAGGCCAATGCCTTCACCAACCAACAGAATCCATACAACACTCAGATTCAGGCTAGTAAAGGACCAGCTTACACGCCTACACCCCCTACCAAGGACACTCCTCCCTGGGATAACACAACTGATCGGCCTGCCCCTCTAAAAGCTTCTAGCTCTAACCAAGCAAAAGACCTGGCCGAGGGGTTTCACCAATTCCTAGGAGGAATATTTGACATTACAAAGGCGTTAGAATAGACCACCACCTCCATGACCTTGATGGAGGTTTTGCTAAATTGTCCCGAGCAGAAGATGTCTCTTCTGAATCTCTTGGGAAACCTAGAAGTTGTCAGTCGCCTGCCTAAAAATGTCTCTTTTGAGGACGCCAACGCGGCTATCTTCTAGGGAAATAATGAGGATCCTCCCTTCCTACTAGGCCTGAATATCCAAGGCAAAAACATACACAACTGCCTAGTAGACTCCGGAGCTTTGGGAAACATCATGCCCTTTTCCATATGCCAGAAGCTCAGATTCCTTCCCACCCCCTCTAATGGTGCAGTGATCGAATTAGAAAAAACTACCATGAAAATGGTGGGGGAATTGAAGAACGTCAGGATACAGCTCATCTAGGACCTCAAGATAGCCAGCATAATTGACATCCAAGTGGTGGACATTCCAGAGACCTATGGGATGTTATTAAGTCAGAATTGGTCTAAGTCCTTGAACGGATACTTCTCAACTGACTTCTCCCACTTATGGCTCCCCTGGGAAGGAGAATCAAACAAGATCTGGGTTGAAAGTGAGCCCCGGATGAAGCAGGCACTTACCAAAGTCAAGAGGGTTAGTGAGGTCCTCTTCTCTGAGACTTCCCCTGGGGTGTACCAACCCTTTGAAATCTTAACATTCAATTTCACCCCCAGGGAGGATCCCATAGTTCTGCAGAGAACCCAAGACCTAGAAGAAAAGTTGAGAGTTGAAGTTGACTCTCAGGGTGCCGCAGTGACCCCCGCTACACTCCTGTCTGGCACTTAGTGCTAAGCACACTATCAGAAACATTCAGAACTAGAGTGTGGACTCTGCCTTTCCATCGCTACCCAGCACATCGATGCTTTTCAGAATAGAGAGTGCATAACTAATTCCCCGGGGCCCAGTGTTCATATTGGATGCACTCCTTTGGTGCCATCTCCTCAGGAACCTCAATTTCAAATGCCTCTAGAGGCAAATCCGACCCATACACTAACAGCACAGGAGGAAGCTCCTCCCAAGTGTCCCAAAAAGAATCCAAAGGCTACTCCTTCTCCCTAGTCCCCAACTGCAAATAACTATCTATGGACCCTTAAGTTTGATGGATCCTGATCCAAACAAGGTTGCAGGGCCGGAGTAGAATTAATCAACCCACGAGAAAATTCCTCCCTCACATCCTATAGACTACAGTTCAATTGCACCAATAATATTAGGAAGTATGAAGCTTTGGTCCTTGGACTCTTATTTGTGTTAAGGAAAGGAGTCACCTGCCTCCGAGCTTGGGGTGATTCAGAGTTGGTTGTCAAACAAGTTCAGACTCAGTATACGTGCCACAACAAAAGGATGGCCACATACCGCAATCGGGCGTGGATCCTTATTGAAGATTTTGATTCCTTTGGCATTGATCTCATTCCTTGGCGATGGAATTATGTCCTGGATGCCCTTTTCATCTCTGCTAGCACACTTGAGCCCATGGCCAGCTCATGACTCCAAATATTTTCAGTTGAGATGGTCCCCACCCCATCCATTCCAAATAATGTCACCAACTTTCAAGTTTTTGAGGATGACCAACATATCCTAGCCTTCATGGCCAATGTTGGTGTCTTTGAGGATCAGATAGTGGAAGAATGAGACCATGACGATACTGGACAGGGTGACAAAGACGATGGGATCATGGACCTACCTACTAACACCATCTCAAAGGGGATGGTTGTGCTTGAATGAATCTTCAACTTGGACCCTTGGTGCCAGGAAAAGATGTCATCTTCCTCTGAGGGAGGAAAGTTTGAAAAAGTAAACATCGGCCAGCCCGGTGAAGAAAAGATGATACACATTGGCACCTCCTGCTCCCTTGAGGAGAAGGAGAAGATTCTTGCAGTTCTCTGAGAATACATAGATGTAATTGCATGGGGATATAAGGATTTGAAAATATATGACACATCCATTATGACTCATACTATTCCCCTGAAACCCGATGCTAAGCCTTTTTGGCAAAAGCAACAACCATTCAACCCATTGATCGAGCCTCTAATTCGTCAAGAGGTGGAAAAATTACTGTCATCCCAGATCATCTTTCCAATCTAGCATACTACATGGGTTTCCAATCTGGTCCTTGTCAGAAAGAAGAGTGGTGAAATTCACCTTTGCATGGATTTCTTAAACTTGAATAGGGCCTCCAAGAAGGATAATCACCCTCCCCCCTCGTTGGATGAGGTGTTGCAGATAGTAAATAGATCCCAAATGATGTCATTCTTGGATGGGTAATTTGGGTATAACCAAGTCATGGTTAAGTATGAAGATAGAGAGAAAATATCATTTACCACCAAGTGGGGAACGTTTGCATATAGGAGGATGCCCTTTGGTTTTATTAATGCAGGGGCCATATTTCAAAAGGCCATGGACATTACATTTGAGGACCTTGTGAATCAGTGCATAATCATCTACATGGATGATTTGACCATCTTTTCCCAGGATAGGCGTGACCATCCCGCTCATCTCGCTCAGATTTGCAAGAGATGTCACCGATATGGAATATCCCTCAACCCCAAGAAATGCATATTTGGGGTCACTGAAGGGAATTTTTTTAGGTATATCATCTCTGAGAAGGAAATATCCATTGACCCTGAGAGAGTTGAAGCACTGCTAAACTTACAAATGCCTGGAAGCAAGAAAGAGATGCAATCTTTCTTTGGAAAGTTCAACTTCATCTGGCGGTTCATCACTAGATTCGCTAAAATAGTCAAACCACTCAATGAAATGATGAAAAAGGATACCAAGATTGAGTGGAGTCCTGAAGAAAAGTGGGCATTTTCCCAAATCAAATAGACAATAATGGAAGCATCTGTCCTGGCTAGTCCGGACTACTCCCTTCCATTTTATATTTACTCCTTTGCTTCACCACATTATGTCGTGGTAGTGTTGACTCAAAAGGTTGAAGGGGAAGAATGACTAATAGCTTTCATGAGCTCCCCATTCAAGAACGCCAAAGTTTGGTATTCATCACTAGAAAAGTAGGCCTTTTCTCTTGTTCACGCCGTGAAGAAATTTGGGCATTACAGTCTCTAGAGAAAGGTGCATGCTATCATCTCGGACCAAGCTGTGAAGTCTCTGCTGATGCAGAGAAAGTTGGGTGAAAGATAAGGGAAATAGATGGCTATCCTCTAGGAATATGACTTGGAAATGCAGCCCATGTAGATAGTCTAAGGCCAGGGACTGAGGTGAGCGATGATAGAAGAGACTCCCCACATAGAATGCCAAACTTACATGGTGGAGTCCATCACTCGAGAACCGTGGTATACCGATTTGGTATACTTATTACTGAATAACAAATGCCCAGAGGGATTACCTCCTAATAAATGCCACACCCTGCAGATGAAAAGAACTCACTTTATGATAAAAAACTTTGTGCTTTACCATAGGAACTATGAGGGAGTGTACCTCTGATGCATTGATAGAGACTAAGCTGTGAAGATAATTGATGAATTCCACGGGCAGTTTGGGACTGGGCATGGCTCATCCGATGCCACCACCCATCAGATCCTCTGGGCCGGATACTATTGGCCCTGTATATTTAAAGATGTTTACACTCATGTTTGGAGGTGCCACACTTGCCAAACCGTGACACATCATGAGCGTAACCTGGCTATGCCTTTACAACTAGTCTTTGAGGCTAGGCCCTTCACCCAATGGGCTTTTGACTTCATTGGGGAAATCAACCCCAACTCATCTACCAACCACTGGTACATCCTAACTACTACTGATTACTGCACCAAATGGTCGGAAGCTATACCTTGCAAGAATAACATGGCAGATGTAGTTATTAAATTTCTGGAAGAAAACATTGTCACAAGGTTTGGAATGCCCTTTGCTTTGGTATGTGACAATGGTCTGACATTTTCTTTGGTGTAATTACTTGAGTGGACCTACAATCGGAGGATCACTCTGAATTTCTCCAGCAACTACTACCCCAAACGGAATGGTGTTGCTAAATCCATGAATAAAAACCTACTCGAAGTGATCAAACACCTTCCAGAACAGAACCCCTGGGATTGGCACCAAAATTTGAAATTTTCCCTCTGGGTGGATCGCATCCAAATTAAGGCTGCCCTGGGAACGTCCCCATTCTATCTAGTTTATGGCTAGAGCCCAGTGTTCCCAATCAACTTACAGATCCCAGTTTTGTAGTTTATACAAGAATTCAGCAACCGGGATAACATCATGGAGGTTTAGCTCCTAAATCTGGTCTGGATGGAAGAATAGTGAGACACAGCCCTTGAACATTTCATGTGTCATCAAGCAGTGGTAAAAAGATGGTTTGACTGCAGAGCCCAATACAAGGCTTTTAAGATTTCAGACTTGATCCTGTTGTGGGACAAGGCCTACGAAAAGAAAGGTAAGCACACCAAGTTTCAACGGATTTGGCTCGAGCCATACTTAATTTTAGAAATCTGTGGGGCAAATACTTATCGCCTTAACACCATGACTTGAGAACCTGTCCCATTGCCCGTAAATGGACAGTTTCTCAAACATTATTTTGAATAAGGTAAGTTTGCCCGAAATTATATTTTTATGTAAAGTCCTTCACTTGTAAATTTTTCTTTCCTGGTGCCTTTTTGGGAGGTACCTTGCCTTGTAAATAGCCTTGTTGGTTGTCCTCCAGGGCAGTTATTTTCTTGGTGGTTTTTTTTTTTTTTCTTGTTTTCTTTTCGGGTTTCAGCATTTTGTTCTCTCTTGTGAGGATTGGAATGCTTCACATAAACTCTGGTCTCCGGGATGATGTATGTAGCATAGTGAAATTAAGAATCTATCTTTAGCATGACAAAATTAGTCTGGTCTTCAGAGCTATTTTACAGGTTTGGTGGTAAATTTTGAGCAATCTTCATTGGGTTTATTTCTAGAAGTCTGGAAATCTGTGAAATAAAAATAAGGAACAAGTAATCAGACACATCGAGGGTAGATCGGTTGTACTAGTTGGTTGACCCAAGTCTAAACTTTTAAAAGATTCTTTCTGGGTCAAGAGATTTATCCCCCATTCAACATATAAAAATAGGTGGAAGGGTGAAAGAAGTACCACCATTAAAAATATCTAAGCTTAAGCTTGATGGTGAAAGAAGTACCGCCCTCCCACCTAAAAGCGTACAAAATAACAAGAAAAGCGAAGTGGGACAAAACTCTGGTCTCCGGCAGAAATAAGCAAATCTGATGACTTTGTGGTTTAATGTAATTAGTGCCTCTTCTCTACTCCTCCTAGAGGTCATTGGCTTGATTCCCTTCCAAAGCACACACTCCACCACTGATGAAAACATCATGGGCTAGATCTCGTGTGACCAGATTTTCTCAAACATGTCACTCTTTGCATGTAAGATACTTCGAGTAGCGACTTGTTCTAGTTTTGCTAACTAGAGATTCTGTAGTTCTCAAATGTGCTAAGGAATTTTTCCCAGATAGTCTCCATTTGTTATGCCCTACATCCCCATACCTACATTTTGTGTGCAAAATGTTAGGTCCCCCTTTTTTTTTCTTTCTGCTTTTGGCTCTTGCCTTGTCTTCTTTTCTTTGTTTCCTTTGTTTTCCTTCTCTAGGGTTTTCTTCCCCGTGGTGTTGTTTTG
Source organism: Thuja plicata (assembly GCA_018584345.1). NCBI lineage: Eukaryota > Viridiplantae > Streptophyta > Pinopsida > Cupressales > Cupressaceae > Thuja > Thuja plicata. Next base: position 171,437 of record MU226297.1, read on the forward strand.
TTTTTTTGGTCTCTCATGTCTCTAGGGCCTAGTCCCATAGTTGATCATCCTTTGTTGGGAGATGGATTTTGGACTCTAGGATTATTCGCCGTGATGTCTTCTTTAATTAAGGTGGCATCATTGCGTGGAATCCCCGGGCCCAGAGTCTAGAGGTCTGTCTGTCCAAAGTTTGCGGAAGGAAAGGTGACTGGATTTTTATCATGGGTATAAAAATAAGTTACCTATAATTTTCACATTTACCATGATTAAACACTTGAGCAATCAGAGCAATTTCAGAGCAATTTGTAGTTATTTAGCGATAATCCAGTGCTAATCATCCCAAGTGTTCCTTAGCAATTGTGGGTGGTTTGTGGTGGTGAGTTGTGAGTTGTGATCGTTTGGCAGTTGAAGCTATTGCAGAGCTTTCATGATAGTTTCCTTTCCTTACCTTTCTTCATTTTTAGGTTGGTGCCTTTCCTCCCGCTCGGCTTTCCTCCTTTCTAGTTTTGTTTGTTTTTGTGTTGTCTCATTTTGTTGTCTATCTTGCGTTCTTTCTGGTTCACCGCCCATTGGTGGGTCGACTCTACTAGAGGGTTTTCCACCTTCTGTGTAGATGTAGTCTAGTCTGTAGATGGTGTAGAAAGTTGTAAGTATTTTGTACATTGTCTAGTTTTTATGAGTAGCCACTCTGTGATTTCTGTATATATGTAAATTTTTTGTATATCTGTTGCATATCCTTCCAATTTGCATGTGTATACTCTTTAGCTTTGGTGTGTATTCCATGTGTATCCTGCCTAGTAGCCTAGCAAGCTCATCGTGCTACATTTGTCACTGGTTTCTAGTCTGTGAGCTTGCTCTGAGCAGAATACCACCTGGTTGAAACTCGGCTCTCGGCCAATTTCAAATAGGTGGTTTTCTCTCTCCTCCATAAACCAGCTTGACTTTCATTTATGTCTCATGCGCACATTTAAATTTGTCCAAGTGGCCATCACTTTTCACTCATTCAGACAGTTGGCTCCATCATCATCACTATAACTCCCATTTATTACTCACCCACGTGGCGCCCACATGGGTCGTATGGCTCACTAGTTGTACACACCTACCAACGGTTACTTCCCCGGGCTTTGGGTCTCTTGCCATCACCCATCCCGTGTCCTCTTTTTGCTTAAGTATGAAAAAAAAACCCCGGACCTGGATGGATAAGTAAATTTCTAAGTTCGCAATATATCTATGCTTTCTGGATGTTTTGAACGAAACTAACTTTCTCGGGGGAAGCAAACACCACAATGGTAAGGTCTCTGGACCCTGAAATATTTATTTATTTATGCATTCTAATGGTTGCTTGCCTGATAGGTTTTTTGAAGCAGCAAAACTTGCAAACATGTCTGAAGCTTCCGCATCCTCCCCACCTGGAAGTCTAAACTTACCTTCTATGGTGATTACCAGGGTGGTAGTTAGATCAAAGTTTGAAAAGGCCCTGGAGAAATTGCCCTTGAGCCTGAAATATGTAAAAGATGAAGTCATCATGGGCTCAAAGATCGAGTCCAAGGTCCAGTTTATCATTGACACCAACGTTGGAATGTGGCCAAAAATGCAGGCCTTGGTGAAGATTATGTACATTCAGAGGCAGGTCGGAGATCCATTGGCCATTCAAATTGGGAACTCTAGGATTCTCAAGGCAGCTTGTTTCCCATGCTTTGTGCAGACACTAGAGCTCATTCTCACTCTCGCAGTGCACTACAACACATCTGTCTAGGCTGTTATGCTCGCAGCCCTGGAGTCAATAGGGTACCCTACTCCAATGGTGTCCCTTGATCCTGATACCTTCCAGAGGGGCTTGGGGATCCCTTAATTTGACAAACCAGCCATAGTCACCTGGTTAGATGCCTTGGCCCAATTCACTTAGTTGGAGGAAGCAGCCCATATATACACGAACAATCATTAGCTAAAGACCCTAAAGAGGGATCCCAAGAGGATGAAGCTGGAAATCCCCAGGGCTGAATTCAAAGAAAGCATCCAAATGGGGATGATAACCTTATGCTAGGTCTTTGGAAAACAACATGCCTGAGATTTCTCCGAGTGGATGTACTACTTCTTGCTTGGTATCAGCACGGGCGAGGAATATTTTGATTGGGCTTTCATAATCTCCAACCATGTGGACTCCTAGTTCCTTCAACTAGCCAAGAAGAAGAAGTTTTATATGACTTCTTATGTTCTTTGGGCCCTGGCACAACAATGGCCCCACACCAATGGGTTACTTACAAAGGGCATGCTCGGGATCAGCTCAGGATAGAAGGCCCCTTGGGACCATTTCCCACAGATTCAATGGGAGGCCAGCTTCCCCAGTTTTTGCCGGGTAAACGATGCCTTTATTTACAACCACCTGCTTACACCTACTTGGGATGCACGATACCACCTATCTACTGATGCAATGAATTTGGTCTGGAGTTACGAACATTACTACATATAGTTTCAACAACACACTTACATTAGGGTGACCGACTTCTCTAGCAAACCCTACTTGTTTTCCAAACACTATGGGGACAAGATAATTCTCTTGGAATATTGTAGGCATATAATGGAGCTGCATGCACTCTTTTCATTGAAGAAGGTAACCATTATTCTATTCCCAATCACTTGTGGGAACTATTCATGTAGTCTGGCCACCGCAAAAGAAGCAGATAATGAGCTTAAATGCTACAACCTGGCAGAATTTTACTTAGCGCAGAAATAGTTTGATCTGCATGACAAGATTGCAATGGCACTTCCCCAGGCATTAGAGCCCCATTAATATCACATGGAGGACTTTTGGGAAGACTGCCAAGATGACATGGAAGTTCAGTGCTGGCATTATGTCAGAATGACTGTGGGAATGATGGAAAGATTGAAGCTCCAAAGATTCCTGGAAGACTTCTCAGACACTGGCTCCACGGAGTATACCCAGTACAGAGAAAAAGGGATTGATAAATTGGCCCTTCCACTAGTGAAATGGGATGCCCAAGAAGGGCCCACAATTGAGGAGTTCACTCGTAATATAGTTGAACGCAGCCACCTCTACTTCAAGAAGGTATGCCCCGGGAGTGTCTGTCAGGTGACCCACACAATACCAAAGTTGACTCTGGGGGCCAGGACTTCTTCATAGGGAGTAAATAAAGGAAAAGGAATAGCAATGACCCCAACCTTCCAAGAAGTCCCCATCAAATAAAAAATAAGGCAATCAGTAGCACCCTCCCAGCAAATGCGAGAGAATCTAATCACACGGATGGACCAATTCATCCTCCCTCCTGCCCTTCACTAGTAGCCTTGATGATTAAGGCAATAGGGGTGGATCCGATAGAGCAAGTAGTGATAAGGGATGTGGGGCCTCCCTTAGTTACTCGGAGGAAGAAGAGGCTTATCAAGAAGCCTAAGGCAGAGCCAGAGTTGGGGATGCCCTAGACCCCACAAGTTTAGATCCTTTCTTTCGACTCCCCAGAGCTAGAAAGGGAACCAGAGCTTACCGATGTCCCAGCCAACCCTCCTCCACAGGATGAGTTTGATGATGTTTTTGCAACCGACGAGTTTGGTAATTTATAGGGGGACATCAAGAAAATAGAGGCTGAAGTTCCAGCATAAGAGGAAGCTGAGGAACAAAAACCTACATAGGAGTAGGAGGAACAGATGGAAGAAGAGAAGGAGATAGAGCAGGAGATTGCCTCCAAAGTTCTAGAGATACAAGTTACAGGGGCGGACCAACAGAAGTAGAGTGAATAGGTGGCATCCACTAAGGGAACAGGACCTATGGGAGCAACTGTGACCTCTGCCACCATGTTCCAAATGCCACTCCTCAGAGTGACCTTTGGGAAGGTAATAATCATGGCCCAAATGTTAAATCTTATCCCAGTGCCTCCCCCATTGCCGAAGGATATACCAATAGAAGAAGAAATCCCGATGATAGAGGCCAAAGAATAAAGAGAACAGCGACAGGAGGAAACCCTCGGGATAGCCAATGAGGGTCCAGACAAAGCTAAAGATATAGACGACAAGACAGAGGAAATAAATTTCATCAGGAGAAATATTCTCAATGAAGCCCAAGATAAAGAGGAAGGGCCTGACGAGACTCACACCACTGAGGAGGAACAACAACAGGACACCAGGGAAGAACTGAAAGAATAGACTTTGGAAAATAAGCCACCCCTACCGCGTCAGTGGTTGGTTGAAAGTAAGAAAATAAAAGCTTCATTTGCCCCCAGGGCCCACCTCTCCCTAGCTAGAATGATGGCTCAGGTCCAAGGCCCACCAAAGGCCAAGAAAGCCCAGATGGTTCATACTCTTTGAACTGGGCCGGGTGGAGAAACAATTTCTATCATTGCAACACCTCCCCCAGACACTAATGAGGCAACCATTGAGGCTCAAGATTATGATATCATAGACATATCACTAGGAAAAAGAGGAAAACAAGGTGAGGTGAACCTGTTAAAAGAGGCGACCAAAGTCGTGGAGGCTTGATATGAAAAGGAGGCCCAAAGGCTCAAAGTCGAAAAGGAAAAGACAACAAACCTTATGGGATTGCTTACTAAGATATCCCAGCCTATTAGTGCCATTCCCCCAGAGGCCTCCACATCTGATGCGCCATTATCACAGAGTGGCATAGACTCCCTACGAGCAATGAAGAAGAAAGCGCAAGAGGTCGATGAGTGGGTCACTCTGCAGGTAGAAAACACCCAGCGCTTATTGGTATCCACCATCCCAAATTTGTATGTGGCCTGACATGTTCTGCACCAGGCAGAGACTATCATTAACATATGGGAGGGTGATATGAAAAACTACAAGGCATGGAAGGTAGAACTAGAAGAACTCCTAAGCCTTGGGGAAGAAATGGTCTCTGAGTTTGAGATTCTAGGGGAAGAATCATTCAATTTTGTGAGGACCCAACACTTCAGACTTGACCTCACATTGGAGGTGCTCAAGCAACTGGTAGGGGTTCTACATGATAAGATTAATGCAGTCCAATATTCTTCAAATATGTATAAGACTTTTATCACAAACGTCTCCAGAGCTAACCCATTCAGCACTGACACATGCACTCTAAGGAAATATGTTTTGGGTAAGTTCGATGAATTAATGGAGTCCAGATATCAATCCTTGGAGGGACTGGATGGGACTCAAATGGCAAGATTAACTTGCATGATCCTTAGCAGCCATGATGCAGCAAAAATGGCCAATGAATTCAAGAATAATGTTCCAGAGCTAGGAGAACAGATTGAGGTGACTAAGTACCGGCGGTCTGGCCTCAAAGAGATTGATAAGGATGGAATCTCCTACCTCCTCCAAACCTTCAATGACAACAAGCAACAATAAATTTTCTCCTTAGGTCAGAGAAAACCCAAACATTTTATATTCTTTATTCTTTCAGAACATAAGTTCCCGGATCTCGGAGTCTCAGATCCTAAATTTTGTATTCTTTCGAGTGATCCGTGTCCCGGTCCCGAAGGCCAACCGGTCACTTTCAAAAGTGGTTAATAAATAATATCAGAGGGTAGTTGGCTATATAGAGAAACGTCAGATCAATAGTTGGTTTTCTGACAGGTGGTCTTCTCGAGGCACCACTTTGGATACACACCTGGCACATTGGAGATAGGGCACCGCATTTCCAATTTATGAGGCATGTAGCCTCGATCCCCGGGGTTTGGATTTCTTCCTTCTCTTTCCTAGCTCTCTTCTTGAAGCTGATTCTTCCACTCCACCTTCTTGTCTCATTCTTCTGACATGTCAGGCCTATTCCATCTCAAGGTCTATTGTAGGGTGGCACAGGTAGTACCGGCCCCTGGATAATATATTCTATTATATAGTGTAATGAAAAATAGGGTTAGGGTTAGGGTTAGATGGAAAATGTGTATAAATGGTAAGTCTGACCCTTTTCTAAGGGTTGGAGAAATTGATGATTTTGCAGTCCATGGTAATAGAGAAGCAGTATTTTCATTTCTATTGCAGAGCTCAATGCTCCTTGGTCTTTTAATATTTTAGCAGTTAGATGCTCCCTTGGAGCTGCCATTGTACTACACACCAGTGCTTGCTAGAATAAATATTAATGGAGAAGGGAGAGTTCTTGCAATGATGTTTTTGGAATTCAATCTTTTGAGTTAATGGTATTTTATGTTTATGTTCTTCATGTCTTCTGCTCTGATACTTTAAGTAGCTTAACGACCTCTTTTCCCTTACTACTGATGAAATATGAACTGATGGTTGTGCATTTCTTTGGTATTTAGTGTAGTATATCAGAGCATTATTGATGTACTGAATGTTTAAACATAACTATAAGTAGATGAAACACTTCTAACCCCGCAGGATCTTTTTTTAGTTTATTTGCTAAGTGTAGAATTCTTGGAGAAACCTCACCTTCCTGAATCTTTGGAGAGAACGAGTTGAAGAAACTAGCTATCCCCCTCAAAAATAGTCACATCTCCCAACCAAGCCCCACACCATCGAGACCTGACACCCAGGTGCTTGGAGGCCCAAGGAATCTCAGTTCCCCAGACAACCTTTGCAGTGAAGTTGGCCGGTACCCCCGGTACCCGGTGACAACTTATGACTGTTGGTGGACCCAGTCACCAAAGCTCCATCAACACCTGTGATGCATGCAAAGACAAAACACATTGAGATCAAATACCATTTTCTAAGAGAAAAATTTGCAGATAGAGAAGTAAAGTTGGATTATGTGAGCAATAAAGAACAAATAGCATATATTTTTACAAAGTCATTATCAAAAGATACTTTTGAGTATCTTAGGGAAATTTGGGAGTAATTCCCTTTCCTGAGTCTGATTAGAATTTGCAACAAAAACATTAGTCCTTGGTGACTAATGAATGGTTGACTACTCTACTTCTGGAGTAGTACCTATGATTAATGGTGTTTAACACCCTTTGTCATTGATTTCAAAGGGGGAGTATTAGTAAGGGGGAGCATATACTCTGGAGGAGTATACAGAGTAGTAGCAGTGAAGAGAAAATTTTGATAAAGATATTGAGAAGATTTTAAAAAGAAGGAAGACACTTTGAGTTGATGATATCATATGTTGCCATCAATGTCAAAGGGGGAGATTGTTGGAGATTTGCTTCTGTGCAAATAATTGATTGTATTTTTGTCATTGATGACAACATATAATATACAACTGTTTTATATATGCAATTATCAGTACAGATGTTCTAGATCTATGCATGTACATTTCCATGATATATACATGTTCTAGATGCTATTTTCATTCATGCTGAGTTAGATATGAATTTTCAGTTAAGTTATGTTAATCAGTTATGACAGTTATAGAGATTGAAGACTATCTATGAAGAGCTGAGATAATTACATTATTTATGAAGTTGTGCCTATCTTTGGGATATGCGCATTTGTATTCATGTATAGTTATGAGTTAAATAAAATTATCTAAAGGCACCAAACATGTTCTATCAGAATTGTGAATTTGGAGTTAATTCGATTGAGCTGACTTTGTGAAGCGTCACATCTATTCAGTCTGAGTTGTGTGTTTCTAATCAGGTTGCGTGGTTGATGTGGCCGACTAAAGAAGTATTGAAGGGACTCCTAGAGCTGACAAAGATCACATCCTTTGGAGGAGATACTTATAGTAGTTCATTTGATGAACGCCAAGTGTGAATGAGAAGAATAAAGATAGAAAAAGTACAGAACAAAATGTTCGTTGTTTTGGGACAGTAGAGACATTTCATTCATCAAGAAAAGATCTATGTGAAGAAGAAGTGGAAGTATACAATACACTAGAATTGATCAAGACAGCAGGTCTACTCAAACAGTTCATTTATCAGATATAGTGTATAATTGTTCTACTGAAGGTTGTATCCTTCATCATTTTAGCAATGAGCTTTTGGATAGTGAGTCCTCACCCCTAACAGGGTTACTTTTAAAAGAATCCTAACAGGTTCTGACCTTTAACTAGGTCTCTATACTTATTGCATTGTAAAGAACAACTACTAATAGTGTTGCAAGATCTCTTAACATGGATAATTATACTCAAGTACAGTTCTTTGTGGGTGCTAATTCCCACTGGGGTTTTTACCTATTTGGTTTCCCCATAACCAAAATTGTTGTTTTCTCTATTGTGTTATTTGAATGTGCATTTACTTTATGTTAATTGATATCTAAGTAAAGAAAATAATTAAAGTAGCTAATAATTGATTCATCCCCCCCCCCCCTCTCAGTTATCCTTTGGGAATATTCTAACATACATTAGCAGTGGGTGATAGCTCATGAGCCGAATGCAAATTCTTGAGAAATTTTTTTTTGTATTGCAAACATATCGATATAAGTTTTAAACTTTTGTGCCCGTGTGGTTGATATCGTGGCTAGGACTAGATAGTTAATGTATCTATTTTGTGCCCATGTGTCTGATATCATCACTAGGAATAGATAGTTAATGTATATCATATATGTATTTTGATCCCTTGATCATGTCATGGTTTTTGAAAATATCATGGATCAAAATTTTGTACTAAGCAATGATTCTGGGTTTTCTTGTTGATTCTTTCCCGAATCAGCTTTTGAATCATTTTATTATTAATAATAATATATATATTCTCCTATCCACTTTTGATTAAAAATAAAAAAAATTCACCATGGTATTTATCCAAGCGCCACCGAATTGGAGGGCCCTTTTGGAACCCTGTCATATCTTAATCAAAATTCTTTCTCATATGAACGTGGGATTGGGCACCCCCTATAAATTTTATGGCTCGTTCGTTGAAAAATGGATGAACTTATTTTTCTTTACCTTTTTTTTTATTATTATTTTTATACTATCAGTGCTCCTGTTTGCTAGGTTTGCACCAGAATAATAAGTTTTTTCAGGACTTTTTCTGATTTTTTTAGATTTTTGTTGATTTCTAATTTTTTGTTATTTTCTCTTACTTTTTGTTGTACAAGAGGAACTTGTGACACACTAGGCATAAAAACACTTGAGGTGCATGATATTTACAAGACCAGGGATAGGTTCTCCTATGTTGTTTCTCTCTGATATGCTCCTGATCCAAATTTAGTTGTAACTACAAACAGTCCCATTCAGTTAGGCTCAAACTTTCCTTTATTTTCATAGTTTTGGAGATTATTCATGTTATGCTACAGGACAAGATCACCAAATTCATACTCATGGGGTTCAACCTTCTTGTTAAAATATAAGCATAGTTTATTTTGATACACATAGAGATGGTTCAAGGCATTAAGGTGCCTCTCATCAAGGAATTCAAGCTCTTGCAAGCAAGCAAATCGATATTATTATTCAGACATCAGATTCTTCAGGGAGATTATGAGGGAAGGTAGTTCAATTTCAATGGGAAGGACTAACTTAGTACCATAAACAAGGGAAGATGGAGTGTCTCTAGTGAGGGTATGAATAAAAGTATGATAGGACCGGAGGTAGAGATTCAACCAAAGGTGCAAGTCACGACCAATATCATTGTCTTTTTTCTTGAGGATTTTTTCAGGATGGTTTTATTTGTAGCTTCTTCTTTACCATACCTTGTGGGAAGTACTGGGAGGAAACTTTTTGAGTAATACTGAACTTATTACATAGCTCTGTGACATCCTTGTTTTTTAAATGGGTCCCATTATCTGTGATAATGTCTTGAGGGATGCGATAGCAATACATAAGATAGTTCAAAATGAATTTTCAATTCTATTTTCAAGTGGTATAAGTAAGAGGGATGGCTTCAACCCATTTTGTGAAGTACTCTATGGAAACAATGATATATATGTGTCCATTAGAGGAATTTGGGAATATCCAGCCAATAAGGTCAAGTCCCTAGCAAGAGAAAGGCCAAGGTGTGATGGTAGGCTGAAGGGATTGGTATGGGGTGTGTAACAAATTACCATTTTGATGACAAGATACACATTTCCTCATATAGTGGTAGGTGACCTGTTCCATGGTTGGCCAATAGTACCCTATGTGGAATAGTTTATTTTCCAAAGTGGGTCTAGTAGAATGGGCTCCATAGATTCCTTGATGTACCTCCTCTAAGGATGTTTACGCTTCTTTTGAATTCAAACACATAAGAAGAGTTCCATCAAAAAATCTTTGAAAAAGGGTATCACCTAGGATTGTGTAATATGAGGTTTAGCGGATAAAGGTCTTACATTATTTTCAGGTGAGGGTATGAGAGATGGTTCTATCATTAAGGTAGAAATACATGTATCAGTACCAGGGACAATTAGGATCAACAATTTCACATACCATCTCAGTCTTCAGTTGGTCATAGGCACGGACTATAAGATTCTCGATAAGAAACTCACATCATGAACTATATTCAGGAATAGATATCAAAGACCCAATGGTATCCATGGAATCATCTACTTTATTATTTTTTCTTGGGATATTTTGGAAGATAATCTCTATGAAATTTGTTGTCATATATTTGACCATTCAACCGTAGGGGAGTATTTTTTCATCCTTCATTTGCTATTCATCATTAACTTGCTTGATAACCAACTGAGAGTCACCAAGGACCAGTAAGTTGGAGATTTTCCATTGGATAGCTTGATGAAGTCTTATCACCAAGGCCTCGTATTCTACAATATTGTTTGTGCATACAAATTGTAACTTATAATATTTGGGGATGAGATTCCCTTGAGGTATGATGAACAAAATGCCCGCCACTGATCTTTTCTATATAAAAGATCCATCAAAATAAAGTTTCCATTGTGTGCTTGGGGTGACAGATAGAATGGATTCATCTAGAAAATATCTAATGATAGGATGATCCCCTTGAACATGAGCTTCTACTAATTGATCTGCAATCACTTTTCCTTTAATAGCTTTACAATCCACATAGACAATGTCAAATTCACTGAGAATTGAAACCCATTTAGCAGTGTGTCCAATAAGAGCAGCTTTAGACAACAGATATTTTAATGGATCAATCTTTGCATAAAGTTGTATTTTATGATTAAGAATATAGTAGTGCAGCTTCTGTGTACATAAGAAAACAACCAAATAAGCTTTTTCAATAAGTGAGTAATTCAATTCATATCCCACTAGAGTTCTCCTGAGATAATAAATTGCTCAATCTTTTTCATTCTCATCTAGTTGTGCCAAAAGAGCACCCAGTTTAACTTCAATAGTTGATATTTATAAAATTAGAGGTCAACTTAGGACAGGAAGAACCAAAACTAAAGGATTATCTAGATACCCTTTCAATTTTTCAAATGCCTTCTGACATAGGTAGTCCCACCAAAACTTCATATCTTTACACAGTAGGTGAGAAAAGGGATGTACTTTATTGGCCAGCTGTGACATGAATTTCTTGATAGACTGAAGTTTTCCTTGTAGACTGCACAATTGTTTTAATTTATTTATTTATTTTTTTGGGGGGGGAAGCATTTCTAAGATGGCTTTTACTTTTTTGGATCTACTTCTTTTCCAATACATGAAACAATATAGCCTAATAATTTGCAAGATTGGACTCCAAAGACACATTTCTTGGGATTGAGCCAAATATTGTACTTCTCCAATATTTCAAATATTGTTGTGAGGATGCTAATATGTGATTCACGTGTCTTATATTTTCCTAGAAGTTCATCCACATAATATTCCATAATAACACGTAGAAGGTCATGAAAGATTGTGATTATTGCTCATTGATAGGTCGCTCCTACATTTTTAAGGCCAAAAGCCATGACCTGATAATAAAATGTACCCCAAGGAGTTTTGAATATGGTTTTGTGTTGATTTTATGGTACTATTCTAATATGATTATACCTAGATAAGTCATCCATGAGGGACAACATCTCATTTCTATCACTCAAATCCACTATGATATCAATGTTTGGTAGCAAAAAATCATCCTTAGGACATGCTAAGTTAAAGTATCTAAAGTTTGTACAAATATGGATGCCTCCTACAATTTTACCTACCGGTACAATATTAGAGACTTATTTAGGATAATCAATAGGTCTAATGATCCCTACATCAAGCATTTTTAGAGTTCCAACGTTGAACTTGTGGATGCATCGTGCATAAATTTTGCTTAACCGGTTTAACCTTTGGATCAAGTGCAAGATGGTGTAAAAATAAATCTCTATCCAGTCCAAGCATGTCTTTGTAGGTCCAGGAAAAATTTATTTGTGTTTTCTTGAGGTACATAGTCATATCCTTCCTTTCTTGATCATTGAGTGATGCTGCAATATATGTAACCTTTAGATTTTCTTCTGTACCAAGATTGATTTTTATTGTATCTTCTATCAGGATGGAGGATCTTTTTAGCTGCAAATAAATAAATGGAAGGTAAAATTCTCCCTCCTCTAGCACCTTAGAGAGGTTTTCACTAGATGACATGTCCTTTATTTTATTTTTTCTTCATCCAAAGGTGCCTGCGAGAGGTTTTCACCAGGGGATGATTTATCATTTTTTTTATTTTTGTTTTCTTTTTCAATTTTGTGAATAAGAGCGTTAACCTAGCTACCAAAGTAGGCTTTCTCATTATAGTGAATTTGATGTTTGTAATCTCAGAGATTCTTAAATCCAAAGAGTGTTAAAACTGCCTCATCTAAATCACATATTTCTAAGCAGGGTAGTAAATCGTGTTGATCCCAATCAGTTAGCTCAGGGTTTTTGAGGGGAAGATTAGGGTATAAAAGGCTGGCTTCTGTGATGACGAGGACATGGGTATAGTCATCAAGGTAATCTTAATTAATGTATTGGAAAGGTACTTCAAAGAATTCTTCTTCGGTGTCTAAATCAGATCCAAATAAGCAATAGTCCTTAGTGAAGTTCATCTTAGTTTCTAAGGATCCCAATCCTTTTCCACCTGGATATCCTTTTTCTTTAATGAGATTCCTCCTTCATATTTTATTTTCTCCAAGACCTATACCATGATATCCCATGCTTTCAATAATGGGAGTGGCTTTTATATACTTGTCATTAGGGAAGGTTACCGGTTTCTCTTCTTCTTCCTTGTAAATATAGTCTAGGAAATTAGATTCCATGTGTTCATCTGCTAAAGATCCCCAATGTTCAAAAGTAATCTTTTTGCATTTCATGGTGTCTTTTTCTCCTAAGGGAACTAATTTTGAAGGTTTGTCGTAAGACTTTGGGGACAAGGGGAGTTGTCCAATACACATAGCACTTTCAAACTTATATTCCCCCATATCTTGATCTATGAATGTTATTTTATGCTCCGCCTCAGGAATATTCTCTTTGATGGCTTTATCCTTTCCTTTAGATTTATTTGAGGGGATTTTAAATGTCTCTTCGGAAGATTGTTGAATCACATGTGCGTGGGATTCTCCTTTTCAATAGGTCGACCAAATTCATCCAAAGGACACTAATTTTATTGTTAACCCTCCAATATTTTTCTATATTGAAAGGGTTATGAATCTCCAGGAATAGTTATTTCTCTACTATGATGTGGGAACTTTAAACATTAATGATATGTAGAAGGTACACCTTTGATAGCATGTATCCATGGTCATCCCAATTATATGTTGTATGTTTGTTCAAGGTCAAGCACATGACAAACTATTTCAATTAGATTCAGGCCCACTTGCAGAGGGAGTGTTATCAAACATTTTCTCTCCCTTTCTCTATCATCATAAGCATTTATTAAGATTCTTTTATTTACATCGAGAAGGTCTTCAGAAAGACCAATGTTTTGGATAATTTTTAATGTACATAAATTGAGACCAAATCCACCATCTATATGAACTCATTTGATCTTAGTGAAGTGAATTTTGGCTTCAATATGGAGTGATATATTATGATGGAGATCTAGGCCATAGAATTGTTTTCCAGTACAGACCGAATGCTCTTGTGTAGCTAAATTTTCAATCATAGCTTGGAATTGGGAAGCATTAATGTTTTCAGGAATACGTGACTAAATAAGGAAATTTCAAATAACTTATTTATGGATAGGAGATGTGAGAAGAATATTAAGGATAGATATCTATGTAGGTGTCTTTCCCCATTGAACCAAAAAATTATAGCGTGAAGTGAGTGGTTTTGGATGGTGTAGCTAATAGATTTGCAGAGGTTGATGGATTGTTAGTAGCCTGAACCGTGACTCTTTCTCTTCGAGTGGTAGCATTGAAATTTGTATCTTTGAGTGTTAGAGTATTTACATGCTTTTCAAATTCTTCAATACGTCCACAGAGTGCAACAAAACCAAAGATAGCATTCTCTTCTAGACTTCCACATGTACGATCCTGGCTTGTGATGGTGTTCATGGAATAATCATATGGATTGGAATTGGATACGTTGTTCTGATTCTATTTTGGAAAGGGCCCATAATATAATTTTAGTTTTGTGTTTAATGATGATGGAGTTTGTCCTTCAACCTCATTTTTTACATCATATATAAGGTCTTGGAACAAATGTCTCAGTTTCATGCATTTCTTGGTATCTTTCCCTATGATGCAATGGTATTCACAATATTATTATCTTTATACCAAGTGGGCTTGGGTTAGTTTTCATTAAAAGGTTGAGTATTAGGATATAATATCATCCCTTGATATACTAATCATTGAAAAACCACATCAGGTGACTCTGTAAGAGACATGAATTGCCAACACTGTCTTGAACCAATATTGTTGTTGTTATTACGAGGAAACAAATAGGACTGATTATGGAGTTATTGTTGAGATTGTTGTTGTTGCTGCGATGAATTTTTTTGATTATTTTTGTTATTGTTGTGATTATTCTGATTGCTTTGATTAGATTCCTAGACATTTTTGACATGCTTGGTATCTATCTCTCCATTATGGATGGCCCTTTGTTTTTTCTCTAGAATTTATGTTTTTCATTGTTAGAATAAGGGGTATAATTTTTAATGGAACCTTTTTGCAAAATTCCATCTTCACTGTTCTTTCCTTTCTTAACAAGAGACTAAAAAGCATCAGGTAAAGACATTTTCTCTTGGAAAGACATTTTGGATATAAAGTTTCAAGTAAAAATGTCATTCAAGTGATTATAAGTTATTTTCCAAGGGATCCAATTTTCAATGTGTCTCCTTCTTTGTAGAATGTTGGCAAAGGTTTCTTCATTCCTTTGCTTGGTGTTACACAAATCACTCAATGATTCCTAATTTTCAATATGGTAGGAATATTGTGCAACAAATTTATCTACAAGGTTGGAGAAGGTAGATATGGAACCCTAAGGGAGAGTCATGAACTATTCAAGAGCAGGAACAACAAGAATCCTAGTGAAGATTCTCTTTAAGTAATTTTCATTGTAGGTGACCTCTTGACATGAACTATAAAAATCTTTAAGAAGTTGGACCAGACATGTATCCCCCTTCTATTGCTCAAATTTAGGGATCTCAAAAATTGAAAGGAAATGGCTACATGGTTATCGACTATTAGTAATAACTGAGAGGGGGGGGGTGAATCAGTGGCCTCAAATTCATCCAATTTAGACTTTAATCCACCAATCAATACTTCTCAAATTATTCAATCCCAACAAGATGCATGCCTTTGAAATACTTAAAACAAATAACTGTCTGTCGGTTTACCTTGTCTGTCATGTTCCTCCTTGATAACTGATAAGCAATAAAATATATTTATCGATACTCAGTAAATATGCAGAGTATTCCAGTCAATCCATAAATGTATATGCAAAATGTAAAATAGTAAAGTAATAAACCATACACACATAACACAAGGATTTTAATGTGGAAACCCTGTTAAGGGAAAAACCACTGGGACTGGTACCCCAAATTTTCACTCTTCTGAAGTAGCCTTGTTAGGAGCCAACCCTATTAAAGGTTAAAAACACACTGTTAAGTGCGACCTTGTTAGAAAATTTTCAATACATAGGTTGTCACTTAGTATCTGGCATCTACGCTACCATCCTTGACTTAGTCTCATGACTGTCAATAGGCTTTATGCAAATCTTACTACCATCCTTGAATCAACCTCCTTCTTAGACTGTCAATAGGCTTTAGGTAAGACCAGTGCTACTATCATGAGACAAACTCCTGGTAATCTGTTAGGATATACCTCAATTACAAAAGACTCTTAAGTCCTGCTCTGTTAAGAGACTTAATGCTTCAATGGTTAAACTAAAACAAAATGACCTATTTCTAATGCAACTGAATTGCAGATTTTCAGATCTATTTACTTACAATATCTTTCTGATCAATGTATCAATACAAATCCTTTTTACTTAACTTTTTTTTCTATGTGATGTTGTGCTTTTCTGTCCATCGGTGTCTGTAGAATCTTTTTAGCTCTCCCTTAGCTTGATTGATCATGAATGCATGAAGTTAATCCTTCATTAGTTTCTCTTCAGCATCTTCTATCAGTTCACTCCCCCGTGTATCTAATTGCTTATGGACCACACAGAGAATGAATTATGCTTGTCTCTTAAATAGACATGATATTCTTTAATTCTTGGTTCTTGATTCTTGGCGTGAAAAACAATCCAGCCAAATTGATTTATGACTTTAACTCCTGATTTATCTCATAGTTATCTTCTTTCCAAGTGTGTAAATCATCTTTAAATCACTTAATTAACTGTGGTCAAATAAAACAAATCAAACAACCAGTTAAGTCTATCTTTTAGCTCTGCTAGCTAGATATTTTGTCATTTTCTAATCACTCTATTCTGTCGGTCAATTATGTAGTTCATCGCCAGTGACAACTGCCAGTTCCATTGGTGTCACTTCAGTTAGCTTTGAGATCTCCATCCATTGGGCATCATTGGGTCTTGCTCGCTGGGCAACACTATTTTTAGCTTGTCGGGCATCCTTTGATTCTGCATCGTCGGGCAATACTGGCTTCTTCTCGTTAGGCATCACTGTGACTTTTATCTTTGTCTTTACCGATGGTGTGCACTCTGCCAGTGTATTCTATCACTTAGTGAATACTTGACTTTTATGCATTGCTGAAAGCATAACCTATATTCCATTGATTCTTTGAAGTCTTTGGCATTATGTGTATGACCATACAAATGATACCAAGTTGACATCAATGACAATACAAACCATTAACTGATTTAATATCTTGCATCATCTTTAACTTAATATAGTCAACCATTTAATCAATTATATGTCATCAATCTCTCCCTTTGGCATTGATGGCAACATACTATATTATCATACTATACTATTTCTAATACAATAGGAAATACAATTGTTGAGATT
>MU226297.1:193068-209489 GCA_018584345.1 Thuja plicata
AATTTATTTAATTAAATATGATTCATTCTCCTTAGTATTTAAATTTAATTTAAATACTCCCCCTTTTAATGTATTAAATCTTATTTAATACATTATCCCTCATTGATTCCCTTTAAATAAATTTTTACTTTATTTATTCCTTCACATGACTTAAATTCTACTAAACCACAACTAATCTAAATCTAATTTGGATTAAGCTAATTTAAACCTAGATCCTACCCTATCTCACATCACTCTCACCAAATAAACCTATTCATTAATTAACTAAGGTTAATTAAGCTAATTTCTTAATTCCTACAACATTTAGTCCTAATAATTTGCTCACACATGGGTGAGCAAATTTTCAAAATTGACTTTTCTAAATAATATTTATTTGATGCCAACAAGGTTTCTTACACCTATGATGACACCTTCTTACACTTTCCAAAAGTGTCTCATTGGTCCAAATCTCTTACACCCTCTTACACCTTTTTACAAGATCCTTCACGTGTACTTT
This sequence comes from Thuja plicata, assembly GCA_018584345.1. Lineage (NCBI taxonomy): Eukaryota > Viridiplantae > Streptophyta > Pinopsida > Cupressales > Cupressaceae > Thuja > Thuja plicata. The sequence goes on from MU226297.1 coordinate 193,565, forward strand.
AAGTACACTTTGACCCATCACATCCAAAGTTGCTCACACATGTGTGAGAAAAGTGGGCCTCTTGCATGGCTTATGTGTCCCTCATGTGGCACCTATGTGGATGCCACATGAGCTCCACCTCATCCAATCCCTCTCTCTCCTCTAAAAACTCTATAAATAGAAGCCTTTCTCAAGAGCAAATCATCTCCATTGTATGCATGTTTATCATGTTAAAATAGCTTTAGAATTCTTAGTTCATTGTTTCTTGTTCATTCTTGTAGTTCATAGTTGAATATAGATATTACATGTTAAGATTAATAGAATGAACCTAGTTTATTTTCATTAAATCTTTCATATCATTTCTTAGTATAGTTTGTATCATTTTCATGCATATGATGAATAGCTTGAGACAAGTTCTTCATACTTGTTCTTAATTTCTTCATCTATCTATTAGTTTGCATTCTAGTTTCATCCACCAATCAATCATAGTGAGATTTATGATATTATGTTAGGAGAGCACACCCACATAACATCTCTAAGAGCAAATCAACAAGGCATTGGGTGCCCTTGTTTAGCTCATCGGAGGTTATGATGGAAGCCATTGTTTTAGAGTATGCTTTTAGACATGTTAGTGTAGTTTAAATGATTTATATCTCTAACATTTGCATGTTTGAACGTGCTCCCAATAGGTAGGTTTCCAGCATATACATTTTGGCACGCCCGGTGGGACCCATGTCCCTTATTTTCTAACATTTTTTGTAGATTTTTCACAGTTCGGATAATTCTAATGCAGACCCATCACCGCTCTGGAGTCGCCGTCTCCATAGATCGCCGTCTTTGAAACTTAGTCATCTGTGAAACTCAGCCGTCTACGCAGAATCTTCGCCGTCTCCACCTGTCTAAAAATGACTTATTAAACTATGGTTTAAAAAACTATTTTTATTCATTTTCAGTATATTTAACTCTCTAGTTTCTGATAGAGATAAACTTTTTAAGGGTTAAATGCTGACTAATTTGATAAAAACATTATTTCTCAGTATTAATAGGTCTGTTTCCTTTTTATGAAAATCTAACTATCTATTTTCTGTCGTCTGCGTAGGTATTCTGTCATTTCTGCAGATCGTCGTCTGCATAGATTGTCGTCTACGCAGATCACCGTTTGCGATAATCCGCCATCTGCGCCTTTTTTTTTTTCTGAGTTTTGTGTTTTTTAACACATTTGAGATTCCAAACTACTAACCAGTTCATGCAAGTTCTATGATTGATTTTATGAAGGATATTTAAATGGACTTGTATGTTTAATCACTTTTCTTGGAATGTATGTGGCTTAAAAATGAATCTCACTCAAATCTTGAATGTTTAAAGGAATGAATCTCACAAATCTTGAATGACATAAGGCAAATGAACACACTTTATAAGCTTTCTTTTTGCTGAGTGGGAAATGAATTGAACATGTATGATTAAACACACTATTATGTCTTTTGCTTAGGTAGAAAACACTTAGTTGTTTTAATTAGGTTCAATTTGGAAATGAACTCTTTTTGGTGTGTTTGAAGAAGTGTTTCTCAACACTTCTTTCAAGATATTTTTCATTAGTTTAAAACCCTTTAAATTAAGTGACACTTTGATTAAACTATAGTCATATCCTCTCCCCTCACCTTCGCAGATCTTGGGTGAAGAGAAAGCTTAGCTTAATCAAGCTTCTAGAGAGGCCTGTCTAGAGGGAGCACTTCCCCTTTAGAGGAGAACCTCAAACCGGTAATCCCTTCGGCTAGTATAGAAATAAGGTGTGACCCAAAGGTCCACTTTATCCCTTTAAGCTCGGGCAGGTTGTGTTCAATGGTAGTCCATACTGAGTGAATATCCTCAACATACTGGCATGGTTGAACTAGAGACTTAAGTGTCTCATGCCGTACAAACCGATTGCGGGGACGCCACGAAACCTTACTAGAAACCATAAAGTAGTAGCCTACCTGATTCACCTCCAAACGGTGACTTATTATAGTGCAAGGGGAGGGAATAATCTCCCCCCAAGATTCCCATCATATGTGTCTCAGGGTATTGTGTTGCAAAAGAGATCTTCGTAGCACGACAACAATACCAGGCAAAAGGAAAAAACACAGGCGCCCTTCCGGGGGTAACATGTTGTGTGAGCTGAAGGACTACCAAGCAATGGGCCTATAATATTTCATGCAAAGCCAAATTCCTAAGGTAGCTACTGTTTAAACTATTTTTTGATGTGCTAGACCTAGTAAAAATATCAGTGGTTTGAAAGAATCACTTGAACATACACAATCGAAATGTTACAAAGTTAATGCAAGATCCCTTAATGTCACATTTGATGGTATCCCTCAAGGTTTCTTTGTCCCTTGTTGGATTGTTTTGAGACATGTGTTTGTTACTTTCTAGTTTTCTTGTTCTTAAAATCAATTTTTGCCATCGAAAAATTTACCCAAAATCAGACTGAACATAAAAAATTTGTCCAAAATTTTAACACACTGCCTTAGACACAATTGGTCATCTCCACTCTGGATCTGCTGTCTGCACAGATCACTGTCTATGTAGATCGCTGTCTATGAAGATCGACGTCTATGTCTGAGACTACTGTCTCGACTTCAAAATAGTGAGCTTCAAATATTGGCCAAGATAATCAAAATTTGACCATCTCCAGGACCCTAGAACCACTTGTCCTAAATCATTCATTCACTTGGCCAAAGTTAATTTTTCCATGACATGACCAATTTTAAGAAGCACAAGAAGGTTAAAATTCCTACATCTCAAGTCCTTAAAGAGCAAAAGGAAACCACCTATAAATCCAAGGAATTCTAACACATTACAACATCCATCAAACAAGGTATCGAACATCAGGAAAAACTTGACAAAATTATCTACAACAATAACATTTGCAAATTCATGGCCAAGTTTTCACTCAACAGAGCTTTTGTCATGCTTGAAAAATATGATTAGGTAACACCTAGCTTCTGGATCATTCTTCCACTTCTTCCATCATCATCCTTCCTTTGGAGCATTAGATCAAAATCAAATCAAATCTTTAGGCTGAAAGACCTTAATCGAGGTATTGTAAACCTTCATCCTCAAACAAACACAACATTGCTTGTAGACCATCAGTCCATCTCAAGTAATTTAAATCCCTTAGTGATATCCCATTTTTCTTGAGATCACAAGTCCTTCTTCAAGTAGAATAGGTATTACTTTAAATCCTTTGTGTTTGTATCATCATAAGGTTTAACATGCTTAGGTTTTGTCCCAAAAACCTTTAAATCAATTATCCAATCAAATCAATCTTCAATCCAATCAATCAATCAAATCCAATCAAATGAAAGTAAAGATCTTTGCTCCATTTCATCTCTTACATCTCCTTGTCTTTCATTCTTCTACCATTGTATGGTTGTCACTCGATCCCAAGCTAGAAACATGAGGTGAACAACATCCAACACTAATCACGAAGAGAACCCATTTGCCACACAATACTTTCATGGAAGTGGGGTATGAGCTAAGGATGTGGCTAAATAAATGGAATTAGTGGACCGAGAAGAAAGACCCAACCAAGTGATTGACTTCCTTAGAGACCCCTACAATTTGGAAATGGTTGAGAAGGCCATCTTGCATAATAGTGATGAGATATTTCTGAATCTCATCCATAACGGTGTCACAGTTCCTGTTGACTTTGATGAAACACTCCTTACTAGAAATGTCACTAAAGTCACTGCTGCTGCTACAACAGCCATGGCTTCTACTTCAAATGCTACATCATCATGTGACACTGGTAAGGGACCTGCTAGCGAACCTCCCATATCAACACCAATATCAACACCTGTATCAACAATCGTATCAATACCCTAATTGACACCTGAAAAAATCCAACAAATCATAAGTGCTTTGCCAAAAAATACTACGCACAATAGCACTCAAATGACGATGACTCAAGGAGTAAGTACTAATGTCAACAACATAGGGCAATTTTCTATGCCCTTGTCTTCCTTGTTTCAAACAATGGGGGCAAAAACATCCGCAAACAATACATCACGAGCCTATCAATATATACCTCCTCTTACGATTGGTATGACCTCCACGGGCTTTTCAGCTACATAATTCAGAGGAGGTGGAGGTTGTGTACCCCCATTTCTCACACAAATTACTCCAAATTTCACCCAACAATTCAATGAGCTCAAAATTATTGTACAAGGTTTACAAAGTGGGGGCAAGAAGGAGTTTTCTTTTGAAGAGATTTGTCCCTACCCATTTGACAAGTCTATCATGATGCAACCATTCCCACCAAACTTTGAGATGCCTAAATTCAAAACATACAAGGGAGAAACATGTCCTCTCCAAAAGACTCTTCACTAGGAGTCTTGGAGGCACAGCTTTGGAATGGTTCATGGCCCTTCCTTATGGGTCAATCTCTACCTTCTCTAACCTTGTGGAGAAGTTTGTTGGGCAATATTCGTATAACATTGAGCATCAAGCAACACTCAGTGATTTATGCAATACTAAACAAAAGAATGGAGAAACCTTTGCTAGTTTCTTGCAACGATGGAGACATATTGCAAATCACAAGCCATGGAAAATACCTGATAATCACTTCATCAACATCTTCACAAATAATTTAATCTCTGAAATGTCCTTCCAAATGAAGATGGCTTCACCTGATACCTTTGAATCCCTTGTCAAGAAGGGAAAGGACATTGAGGATGGCCTTTTGCAAAGAGGTAGCATCAAATATTACACTCCTTCCAATAATGATAAACCAAAATTTTGGAGTAAGAACAAAGGATTTTTCAATGATGGAGTGACTGATGCCAAACATTTTCAAAATGTTCAAGCATCTAACAATAATCACAATAACAATCAGAACCAAAATCAGTACCGCAATAACAACCAAAATCAGAGTCAGAATCAGCCCAATCAAAACAATAATTAGAATCAGAAAAATCACAATAATCAACAACCACATAATAAATCATTCTTGTTCCCTCGCAACACCTATAACAATAACAACAATAACAACAACAATGATAATCGACAACGATGATAATTCACAGGTTTAGTAGAGCCTTTAGATGTGATCTTCAAACAACTCGCGGACCAAGGAATGATAGTTTACCCAAATACTAAACCTTTTGATGAGAACCAACCTAAACCTATTTGGTATAGAGATAATGAGTATTGTGATTATCATTGCATCAAGGGACATGATACCAAGAAATGTATGAAGCTCAGACACTTTGTGCAAGACCTCATTGAGGATGGGAGAATTGAGGTTGAAGGTCAGAATGCATCCTCATCTAATGCAAAACTTAAAGTCTATAATCAACCTTTCCCGCCTCATAATCAAAACAATGCATCAAATGCAATCCCCTATGACTATTCTACCAATACCATTACAAGCCATAATCGAACATGTGGGATTTTAAATGAAAATGATATATTTGGGTTTGATTCTCTTTGTGGCCACATTGAAGAAGTTGACACGCATGTTAATACTATAAAACTCAAAGATGCTGATTGTAATGCTACTACATGAAGACCCAAAGTCACTGTTCAAGCTGCCGATAAACCTTCTACATCTGCAAATCCACCAGCTGCACCATCTACTGCCACTTGACCTGCTTCACACTTTGACTTATTGGCTCAATTACGAAAGACACCTACACAGATATCCATTCTAGAGCTCTTGACAACATCGCCAATTCATAGATAAGTCCTTGATAAAGCCCTAAATGAATCCCATGTTCCTGAGAACATTAATGTTGCACAATTCAAAGCCATGATAGGGAACTCAGTCGCCCAAGAACATCTAGTTTTCACTGATAAGGACTTTAGTGGTCTTGATCCTCATCATAATAAATCCCTCCATATAGAAGGAAAAATCCACTCCACAAGAGTCAAATGAATCCTCATAGATGGTGGATCTGGCCTAAATTTGTGCACATTGAAAATGATTCGTAACATTGGTCTTTCTAAGGACCTAATTGATGCAGACAAGAGAATTACAATAAAAGCTTATGATGATAGAGAATGAGAAAGCAAGGGTTTGATCACATTGCCCTTACAAGTGGGCCCAGCCCTGATTGAAACTGTTTTCCATGTACTGGATCTAGATCTACCTTATAATATCTTGCTAGGATGTCCATGGATACACACTATCAAAGGTGTACCTTCTACATATCATCAATGTCTGAAGTTCCCACATCATAGTAGAGAAATCACAATTCCTGGAGATCCTGAGCCCTTTCAATATTGCAAAAGATTGGATGGAAGACAAGCTAATTATTGTTCGTTGAATGAATTTGGCCGACACTTCAATCAAGAAACCCCTGGTTCAGAAAAGAAATTAGAAAAATCAACTGAGGAACCCAAAGGAAAGGAAAAATTCACTGAGGACAAAGCTACTGAAGATAAACCCTCCTCATCCAAAGCAAAGGCAACATTTACAGATCAAGGCATGGGAGAGTATAAATTTGAAAGTGCCTTATGTATTGGGAAAATCCCCTTGTCTCCGAAGTCTTATGGGAGACCATCACCATTACCCCTCTCCAAGGATAAAGCACTTATGCACTGCAAGTCAACTATTTTTTAACATTGGGAGTCTTTATTAGATGAACACATGGAATATAGTGTCCTTGATTGGCTCTATAATGATGCAGAAGAACGACCGGTAACTTTCCCCAAAGGAAAGTATCCTAAAGTTACTCCTATTGTTGAAAACATGGGATATCATGGTACTGGTCTTGGAGCTAATGAAACAGGAAAGAAGAAAATCATAACAGCTAATGGTTATCCTACTGGACAAGGATTGGGTTCTGTAGAAACTAAGACTAACTTCACTAAGGATTATTGTTTAGCTTCCTTAGGTTTAGACACTAAGGAAGAGTTCTTTGAAATACCTTTCCAATATATTGAGGATGACCTAACTAAAGATCACCACGTCTTCACTATTACCCAAGCTGACCTCTCATCCCCTTGTTTACCCCTCACAAACCCTGAATTAATTGACTGGGATCAGCAAGACTCACCACCAGCTTTGGACATATGTGATTCAGACGAGGTAGTGTTAGCCCTCTTTGGACTTAAGAATCTCTGAGAACACGAACATCATATACACTACACTGAACAAGCCTACTTTGGTAGCCAAGTCAACTCTCTCAGTCACAAAAATGGAAAAGAAAATAAAAATAAAAAAAATAAAAAAACATCCTCTGGTGAAAACCTCTCGCAGGCACCTAAGGATGAAGAAAAAGACAAAATAAAGGATAATTCCTCTAGTGAAAACCTTTCTAAGGTGCTAGAGGAGGGAGAGATTGACTTTCCATTTATATCATCAGAACTAGAAGTGTCCTCTATGATCATTGAAGATACTATTCCAATCAACCTCGGCACAAAAGAAAATCCACATATCACTTACATTGCAGCTTCTCTCAGTGATCAAGAAAAGAAAGACATGACAGCATTCTTACATAAGCACAAAATCAACTTTGCCTAGAGCTTGATATAGATCTTGTCATGCATCATCTTGTGATAGATCCAAATGCAAAACCTGTCAAACAGAAGCTTAACAAGATGCATCCTCAAGTTGCATTAGTAGTCAAAGTAGAGCTTCAAAAGATGTTGGATGCTGAGGTAATCAGACCAATTGACTATCCTAAATGGGTTTCTAATATTCTACCAGTAGGTAAGCCTACTAGGGGCATTTGTATCTACATTGATTTCAGAGACCTCAACCTTGCATGTCCCAAGGATGATTTTCCACTCCCTAATATTGACATTATAGTGGATTTGACGGTCAGACATGAAATGTTGTCACTTATGGATGGATTCTCAGGTTATAATCAAATTAGGATAGCACTAGAAGACCAGCACAAGACCGCATTTACAACACCTTGGGGCACTTTCTATTATCAGGTGATGTCTTTTGGTCTTAAAAATATCGGAGCCACTTATCAACGAGCAATGACTACCATCTTTCATGACCTTTTTCATCTCATCATGGAAGATTATGTGGATGATCTTGTAGGCAAATCCAAAACAACGGAATCTCATATTCCTATCCTTACCACCATCTTTGAGCGATTGGAGAAATATAAGCTTAGGCTGAATCCCAAAAAGTGTGTCTTTGGGGTACAATCTGGTAAACTATTGGGATACATTATATCACGTCGTGGAATAGAAGTTGATCCAAAGAAAGTGAAGGAAATCCTAGAGATGCCACCACCCAAAAAATTGAAGCAATTATGTAGTTTACAAGGCAAACTGCAATCAATCAAAAGATTCATGTCATAGCTGGCTGAAAAAGTGCATCCGTTCTCCCATCTTCTGCACAAGAATATCAAGTTTCAGTGCGATTTTTTGTGTCAAAATGCATTTGAGAAGCTGAAAGATTATTTGGCTAATCCACCAGTGTTGGTACCACCTGTTGCTAGTCGCCCTCTAATTTTGTACATATCCACTACAGAGGTCGCGTTAGGAGCCCTCCTGGCACAATTAGATGACACCAGCAAAGAGCGAGCAATTTACTATCTTAGCAGAACTCTTATTGGCTATGAGTTGAATTATTCCCTAATTGAAAAAGCATGTTTGGCCATTATTTTCTGTACACAGAAGCTCCAACATTATATGCTTAATCATAAAATTCATCTTGTTGCTAAAATTGATCCACTCAAGTATCTCTTAGCATGCGCTGCTCTTACTAGTCATACAACAAAATGGGTCATGATTCTTAGTGAGTTTGACATTGTTTATGTGGATTGAAAGGCCATTAAAGGACAAGTGATTGTAGATCAGTTAGCTGAAGCACCTGTTGATGGTAAACACCCTCTGATCATAGATTTTCTAGATGAATCAGTCTTAAATCTTTCCCCAAGTCCACCATGGAAGCTATATTTTGATGGATCCTTCACTCAGAAAGGATCAGGGGCAGGAATCTTGTTTGTTACACCAAAAGGGGATCTCATCCCTAAATCTTTCAAATTACAATTTCCTTGTTCCAATAATATTGTAGAATATGAAGCCCTTGTACTTGGACTTTGACAGGCCATACAATGGTAGATTCTCACTCTATTGGTGCTTGGTGATTCATAATTGGTTATTAAACAAGTTATGGATGAATATCAAACGAAGGATGACAAGTTGCTTCCCTACCGCCGTACAGTTGAAGATCTCAAGACACATTTTACTGAACTAACATTTCAACAGATCCCTCACACAAACAACAAAGTAGCAGATGCTATGGCAACAATTGGGTCTCTGATCACTATGCCAGAACACAGTGCACAGTGTGAGTTTCTTGTTGAGAATCTTACGGTCCCTACCTACGACAAGCCAAATTCTAAAATGGTATGTGAAATTGCTGATCCCAATTCCTATTGGTACCGAGAACTCTGTTCCTACTTGCACAATGGACATACTCTGCTTACTTTAACCCCCAATCAACGTAAAACCTTCATTCACCAAACTTCCTGATACACAATCCTCGCTGATACCCTTTACTGAAAGCACTTCGATGGAACTCTTTTAAGGTGTCTAAATTCTGATGAAGCACAAATGTCCCTAGAGGAGGTACATTAAGGAATATATGGGGCCCATTCTAGTGGACTTATGTTGGCCAAAAATTTGTTACGCACTAGATATTATTGGCCTAATATGGAGCAAGATGCCTACAATTATGTGAAGAAGTGTGTACCTTATCAGCAGCATGGCGATTTGATACATGCTCCCTCCCAATCACTCCAACCCACCATCACCCCTTGGCCCTTTTCATGCTGGGGTCTCAAACTTGTTGGCCAAATTTTCCCTAATTCATCCAATGGCCATAATTACATCCTAGCTGCTACCGAATACTTTACCAAGTGGGTTGAAGTTGTTCCTCTCACCTACACTACTGGAAAATAGATTTTGAAATTCATTCTGAACTATCTTATCTATCGCTATGGCATTCCTCAAGACATTGTTACTGATAATGGAGGACCTTTTAAGAACAAGGATGTCACAGAGCTATGTAGGAAGTTCAGCATTACTCACCATACCTCTTCCAAGTACTTTCTGCAAAGCAACGGTCAAGCTGAGGCTACGAATAAAAATATTCTCTGAATCCTCAAGAATCTCTCTGGCCCTTATTTATGGTACTGAGGCTATTCTACCCATCGAAATTGAGCTCCCTTCCCTCAGAATCTCTCTGAAGAATCTGTTGTTTGAAGAAGAATATAGAGTTGCCCTCTTGCAAGAGCTAGAACTCCTTGATGAGAGATTCCTCAATGCCCGAGACCACCTCCACGTGTATCAAAATTGCCTTCGCCTTTAGTTCAACAAAAGGAAAAAACCTCGTCAGTTTGAGGTTGGTGATCTTGTCCTGCAACATAACATGAAGAACCTCCAGAACCATGAGAAGAAAGGGAAGTTTGAACCTAATTGGTTGGGTCCCTTCATTGTTACAGAAAATTATGGTTCAGGCACCTATCAGATTGCATCTCCAGAGGGAAATCCACTCCCTGATCCTGTAAATATTGTACATCTCAAGCGCTTCTATGCTTGATCAGTTGGTAGTCCATTGTACAGTAGAAATTTTTTCAGAAAATCTAAAAACATCAGAAAAGCAGAAAATCCAAAAACATCAGAAAAGTGGAAAAATCCCAAAAATATTCAGAATATTCAAAAAGCAAAAAAAATTAGAAAAAATCAAAAAAGCATAAAAAATACAAAAGCTTGAAAAGAAAAAATCAAAAAGAGAAAGAGAAAAATCCGTCCATATGTGAAAACCACTTCGATGGCGCAATGGATAAGTACCATGGTGAAAACCTATTTCAGGTGCCATGTGTAGTCAAATCCACCATCAGTTTCTGCCATTTGTCTATCAGCTTGCATCACCTTTCATAATAAGTGTCGCTACCCATATTTGTGCAGGTAGTCGTTTGACCATCTTCTCGCTTTCACAATAATGATTTCCGCATGACTGAGCGTACCAAATCACAAAACTGAGCTTTGTTCTAGACACAGTGATTGCAAATGTTTTACATCAAATCAGCAGACAGATTGACTTTCCTAATGATCGTTCTATTCACAAGAAATTGCCAGCGAATTTCCATCTTCTATCAATCAATCTTTGGCCCATTAGGATGAATCCTTCCGGTGTCGGCTATTCTATCAATATTCACATCAAAATTGTTCATGGCAAGAAATTTTGGACTGAATGACCACTTGGTCAAGATGCCTTTTTGTTGCTTTTATCTTGTGTTTTACTATGTCCTTATCACGACAGCCTTGATCTCTTATATCTTGGTTTGTTATAGTGAGTATCTAGTGAAATATGTGTCTTTTGTGGTATGATCTTCTTGTCATAGTTTGCTAGTGCATTTATATTTTGATATTCAGTTATGACTATGTATGCCTCACTGGGGGAAGGATTCATGCATCCCAAATCCCTTAAAAGATCTGGGTGTACTGCGTCTCCTCATGAGTAACATTTCATAGCTCTCATCATATCTGATATCTCACATTCTTGTTTCTAACAAATCTATTTTTTTGAGAGTCTAGTCCACGCAAAGGAACCATGTCACTTGTGTTTTCTAGCACATGGTGCATAACTCCTTTTGCAATATAAAACTAGGGTGTGCTCTCCAACATTAACACAGTATTAACCCCACTATTCTCATGTAGCTAGTCTTTGCATAAGTAATTAGGTCATATTGCATTATGGTTTTTCTCTTGGCAAAGGTTTTTATTTATTCCCCTATCCAATCACCTACGTGATTTTATCAGATTTATTGTGATACACACAAAAATAATGTCCTCATTAGTCTTGCATCCATTGCATTCATTAGTCATTAATCATTAATCATTTGCATTGATTAATCATTAATCATTATACATGTCTCATATTACATTAAGTTCATTAATTATTATCTTTATTCATTATTTATTAGTTCCCCTAGTCATTATTCATAGCATTGCTCATTAGCCATTAATCATTAATCATTTGCAATCATTATTAGTACATTAATCATTAATCATTATACATTTGTCTCACATTCCATCCATTCCATTCATTAATCATTAGTCATTACACAATTGCATTGTCATTATTTATTCATTTCATATCATTTTAGTCTCACATTGCATTATATATTACATTATCCATTCATTTAGTGTTCATTATTAAATCATTTACATTTCTCATTTAGTTCATTCTAAACATTGTTCACACATTTATAGTTGCATTAACATTTTCATTAGCATTATACATTTATAACCATTTGCATTGCATTCCATTAGTTGCATCCATAACATTCATTATAGCTTTTAGAATTCATTCCATCAAGCATCATATAAAACATTTATACATGATCCATACATGATAACATATAAGCATTAAATACATCATACATAAATCTACATATCATCCCTACATCACTAATTTGTCAGTCTCATCATACATACATATATTCATCTCATCCTGCATGTCAGTCATAAGCATCATATACAGTAAAAGTAAACATCATAAGTGCATCCATACATTTTCATATACATCACATCATATAAGTATATAAAATCATAAAAGATGCATAAAAATAAAGTCCCATAGTCTAAAAATAAGTCCATGTATATATCTCAAAAATGTCATATCGTACATCATATGTCAAAACTGTGTATCCCAGAAATCTAAGAAGAGTCATGGCGGTGGCTGGGATTGTCCTGCTCCCCTGCTGGGATGTGGTGGTAACCCCACTGATCCCTGTGATGCTCACCCCATGCTCGCTAACTATGTCCTCTCAGAGTATGCAGGTTCTCGTGCCTCCTCTGGCACTGCTCCAAAGTATAGTCCCATATAATATCCAGCCTCTCAGCCTTTGCATCCTGCCTCTCTCTAAGCAGCCATGGTATCGGACATCATCTGACCAACCCCTACAGCACTTCCTGCCAGCCGTGCTATCTTGCAGTCCGCCCTCTAATCCTCGACATGTCTACATGCTAGGTCTCACTCTACTGTCAAAGCCTCTATCTGTGCTGACATAGCTGCCAGCTCCTCATCCTCATCCCCATACTCCCTAATACCAGAAAAATCACCACTGTCCACTCGAGCCTGTAATATTTCCAATGCCCATTATGCACTGTCCCCTCATGCTATCTCTGATGCCAGCTCTCCCTGAATCTAGGTAACCTCTACCTACAGGCTACTAGCTGTAGCCTGTGCTGTAGTCAATAAACCCTGAACCCTCCCCAACTCTGTCTATAGGCTATCTCGCTCTACTACAATAGTATCATATGTCTCTTGGGCTACAAAGCCTGCTGGTGGTCCCTGTCCTGGTGGTGGTCCCTGTGGTGGTGGTTCCTATGGTGGTGGACCCTTTGGTGGTCCCTATGGTGGTGGACCCTATGGTGGCCCCTATGGTGGTCCCCCTATATGGATCCTGTCCCTATGTACCAGGTATAATGGGTAGCTGTCCCCCTGCTAGTACCTGCACCTATCCCCTCCACTATGGTACTGCCACCCTAGGTTGGACTCTCCTCCCGACCCCTCCAACTCCCCCATCATCATCATCATCATCATCATCATCATCTCCCTATCTATCCCCATCTCCTCCAGCTCCTAGCTACTCATCTGGCTACACTACCCATGGCACTATCAGTCTGATGGGCCTGTGTGCTTCCCACCACTTTGCATACACTGGCACTACCCCTGCATCTAGTAGAGACTCCCTCACCCTAATCCAGGGCACCTCAATCATGCCCATAAATGATGCTCAGGCTATTCGAGGATCTGCACCCATCCCCCATATGTTTCCTACCTCATGGGTAACCAATGGATGTGGGAACCTGTCCGGTATTGCCTCCTGTACCTGTCCCATCTTCCTCCGTACCCTAGAAGGCATATATTTCAATATCATATAAGCTGTCCTCCCGAACAGCTAGTAGTCAGTCTGTACAAACCTCATGTAATATGAGTCATAAAACTCATCCTCTGCATAAACCCCCTGCTGTGGGGCCTCATGGCCCCAGGCCTCACATCCTGCATACGGAGCCCATACTATAGCTCCCATCTCATCCAATCTCTGTCGCTAGTATCCCACTAAGTCTGTGGCCTCATAACTAATCAATGGCCTATACCGGCAGACAAAAGGCTCATACACCGCCCAGGTCTCCTAGTGTCTGATTGGTCATGTGACCGCTATATGCTCCAAGGCCCATACCAGTAATAGTGTGTATCCAGGCCCTAGTGCTCTACCCCTGTGGTAGGCGCACATATGCAAATCATAGTACAACTTCCCAAGGATGACGTACCCCCAGCAGTACTGGTCACCGTCCTCGACCATGCTTCTCAGCACTCATACCCAGCCTATCAGGAATCCCTTGCCTGCATGATCAGGCTTGAGATGTCCCCCTATCAATCCAGCCAAATAAAGTGCCAGTTGTCATGGCCGTGGCTCTATCGTCATCGCTCCAGTCCATGACATCCACTACCATGTAATCGGAAGATCGGTAAACCTCCACCTTAGAGCCATCTCCTTGTAGGGCTCTGATCCCTCCATGCAATACTTGGGTATGACCCCCCGGATGGGCACTCTGTAGATCCTCCATACATCATGGAGGGTGATAGTGGCTTCCCCTATAGGGAAGTGAGAGCTAAAAGTGGTACTGTGCCACCTCTCTATCAAAGCAGACATGAGTGCATTATGCACTCGAAGATGCAACCAATGCCACACGTGCTCTAAACCACACAACGTCACCACTCCCCACTCGGTCATCGTCAGGTGCTGCTCCAGCTCCGTCGTCACTAGATAACACTCCCTAGCTTAGAATGTGATCATCTCCTCCTGCAGTCAACAAACACATGGCAGCGATCAGATAGCATGTTGGGGCATCGAAACATGTCCCAGGCCTGTCTAGGGCATCAAAAAATGCTCCCAGACCCATGTCTTTTCTCTTCCTCCTCTCTTTTCTTCTATTTTTGGGTCAATCTGCGCAGCCGGTGGTTGACCCTCGCAGACCGTGAACTTTCACAGTCGCCAGTCTATGGAGTTGGCAGATCTTTGCAGATGACAGTATGCAAAGATGGCAGTATAGGCCGCCGCCTTTCTTGCCACGCAGACGGTGGTGTTGAACACTACTATCTTCACTATGCATTCTTATCTCCCTACCTTCGCAGATGACCATCACCTGTTAGTCATCTATGCAGATGACCATTGCCTATCGGTTGTCTACACAGATGGCTGTCTGTCGATCGCCATCTACTCAGATGGCAGATAGGCGATCGCCGTCTGCACTGCGTGCCTATTTAGTAGCATTTATTGCACTTACCTACTTTTCAAAAATATTAAAAACATTAATGACAAGGTAGGCGCTCGACTACTCACTAGTGGTCCTATATTTGTTGGCCGCTGGTGTACCCGGATGCACTCCCCAAGCTGTGCTCGCTCTTGTTGCACTGCCATGGCTCTCTTCTTCTTCTCTCTTTTTGCTCTTTGTGAGTGAAAGTGACTTGTCCATGGGCCCCGGTGGACTATTTATAACCCCTTGGGACCCATTTCTTTCATCGGTCTCCCTTTTCTCTTGTTCAGGTCTCTGTTTCTCCTCCATTTTCTCTAGACACGCCATGCAATTGGTCTACTTTCCCCCTTTTCTTACCTTTTCGAGAAAATTTTATTAAAAAATTATACATTTTCCTATTATTTTCTCGAGGGGGCACCCTCCTCCGCTCTCGCTACCGTAGGTTTTCTGAACCCTCTGGGGCATCTTTTTTTTTTTTTCTTTGACACATCACTTTCAACAATACAACCAAAGAGGGGCAAAATGTAGACGTCCAAAATTATCCTTATATTAATTTAATTAATATTCCCATAATATTATAGTTAATTTTAATTAATTATATTTGTTATATTCTTCTATCTATTTAATTAAATATGATTCATTCTCCTTAGTATTTAAATTTAATTTA
>MU226297.1:209563-219780 GCA_018584345.1 Thuja plicata
TCTAAATCTAATTTAGATTAAGCTAATTTGAACCTAGATCCTACCCTATCTCACATCACTCTCACCAAATAAACCTATTTATTAATTAACTAAGGTTAATTAAGCTAATTTCTTGATTCCTACAACATTTAGTCCTAATTATTTGCTCACACATATGTGAGCAAATTTTCAAAAATTTACTTTTTCAAATAATCCTTATTTCGTGCCAACAAGGTTTCTTACACCTATGATGACACCTTCTTACACTTTCCAAAAGTGTCTCATTGGTCCAAATCTCTTACACCTTCTTACAAGATCCTTCACATGTGTACTTTAAGTACACTTTGACCCATCACATCCAAAGTTGCTCACACATGTGTGAGCAAAGTGGGCCTCTTGTATGGCTTATGTGTCCCTCATGTGGCACCTATGTGGATGCCACATGAGCTCCACCTCATCCAATCCCTCTCTCTCCTCCAAAAACTCTATAAATAGAAGCCTTTCTCAAGAGCAAATCATCTCCATTTTATGCATGTTTATCATGTTAAAATAGCTTTAGAATTCTTAGTTCATTGTTTCTTGTTCATTCTTGTAGTTCATAGTTGAATATAGATATTACATGTTAAGATTAATGGAATGAACCTAGTTTATTTTCATTAAATCTTTCATATCATTTCTTAGTATAGTTTGTATCATTTTCATGCATATGATGAATAGCTTGAGACAAGTTCTTCATACTTGTTCTTAAGTTCTTCATCTATCTATTAGTTTGCATTCTAGTTTCATCCACCAATCAATCATAATGAGATTTATGATATTGTGTTGGGAGAGCACACCCACATAACATCTCTAAGAGAAAATCAACAAGGCATTAGGTGCCCTTGTTCAGCTCATCGAAGGTTATGACAGAAGCCATTGTTGTTTTAGAGTATGCTTTTAGACATGTTAGTGTAGTTTAAATGATTTATATCTCTAACGTTTGCATGTCTAAGCATGCTCCCAACAGGTAGGTTTCCAGCATATACAATTTTCACCTTCTATCATTCTGAGATCATCAAAATTTCCTCTAAGGCTTTCTGCCTTGGCTTTCAAAACATTTGCATCAACACCATGTACAAGTTTCAACTTGTCCCACATTGTCTTTGCATTTTTGCAATCTTTGACATCTTCAAATTCAACATCAAAGAGTGAGGCTGAAAACTCTATAACCATGCAGTTATGTTCATGCTTTAGTCTCAATTGATCCACTATCAATGGTCCTATAGGCAACACATATTCAATTTCTAAGTATTGAGTAATATCATTGCCAATACCTGATAAGTGAAGCTTTATCCTGCTTTGCCATGAAGCAAAGTTGTCTTTGTTCAACTTGGGCACATCTTGTCTATTCATCTTGTGATCTTTACTTAGGTCTTGAAACCTTCCTTCTAAGCACACGAGCTTTGATACCAATGGTTAGTAATAACTGAGAGGGGGGGTGAATTAGTGGCCTCAAATTCATCCAATTTAGACTTTAATCCACCAATCAATACTTCTCAAATTATTCAGTCCCAACAAGATGCATGCCTTTGAAATACTTGAAACAAATAACTGTCTGT
Organism: Thuja plicata; assembly: GCA_018584345.1. Lineage (NCBI taxonomy): Eukaryota > Viridiplantae > Streptophyta > Pinopsida > Cupressales > Cupressaceae > Thuja > Thuja plicata. Next base: position 211,141 of record MU226297.1, read on the forward strand.
CGGTTTACCTTGTCTATCCTATTCCTCCTTGATAACTGATAAGCAGTAAACTATATTTACCGATACTCAGTAAATATGCAGAGTATACCAGTCAATCCATAAATGTATATGCAGAATGCAAAATACTAAAGTAATAAACCATACACACATAACATAAGAATTTTAACGTGGAAACCCTGTTAAGGAAAAAACCACTGGGACTGGTACCCCAAATTTTCACTCTTCTGAAGTGAGCCCTGTTAGGAGCCAACCTTGTTAAAGGTTACAAACACACTGTTAAGTGCGACCTTGTTAGAGGATTTTCAATACATAGGTTTTCACTTAGTATCTTGCATCTACGCTACCATCCTTGACTCAGTCTCATGACTTTCAATAGGCTTTATGCAAATCTTACTACCATCCTTGACTCAGCCTCCTTCTTAGACTGTCAATAGGCTTTAGGTAAGACCAGTGCTACTATCATGAGTCAACCTTCTGGTAATCTGTTAGGATATACCTCAATTACAAAAGACTCTTAAGTCCTGCTCTGTTAAGAGACTTAATGCTTCAATGGTTAAACTGAAACAAAATAACCTGTTTCTAATGCAACTGAATTACAGATTTTTAGATCTATTTACTTACAATATCTTTCTAATTAATGTATCAATACAAATCCTTTGTACTTAACTTTTTCTTCTCTGTGATGTTGTGCTTTTCTGTCCGTCGGTGTCTACAGAATCTTTTTAGCTCTCCCTCAGCTTGATTGATCAGGACTGCATAAAGTTAATCCTTCATCATTTTCTCTTCAGCATCTTCTATCAGTTCACTCTCCCATGTATCTGATTTCTTATGGACCTCACAGAGAATGAATTATGCTTGTCTCTTAAATAGACATGATATTCCTTAATTCTTGGTTCTTGATTCTTGGCATGAAAAACAATCCAGCCAAACTGATTTACGGCTTTAACTCCTGATTTATCTCATAGTTATCTTCTTGCCAAATGTGTAAATCATCTTTAAATCACTTACTTAACTGTGGTCGAACAAAAAAAATCAAATAACCAGTTAAGTCTATCTTTTATCTCTGCCAGCTAGATATTTTGTCATTTTCTGATCACTCTATTCTGTCGGTCAATTCTGTAGTTCATCCCCAGTGACAACTGCCAGTTCCATCGGTGTCACCTCAGTTAGCTTCGGGATCTCCATCCATCGGATATCATTGGATCTTGCTCTTCGAGAAACACTATTTTTATCTCGTCGGGCATCCTTTGATTCTGCTTCATTGGGCAATACTATCTTCTACTTGTTGGGCATCACTGTGACTTTTATCTCTATCTTTACCGATGGTGTGCACTCCGCCAGTGTATTCTGTCACTTAGTGAATACTTGACTTTTATGCATTGCTGAAAGCATAACCTCTATTCCATTGATTCTCTGAAGTATTTGGCATTATGTGTATGACCATACAAATGATATCAAGTTGACATCAATGATAATACAAACCATTAATTGATTTAATGTCTTGCATCATCTTCAACTTAATATAGTCAACCATTTAATCAGTTATATGTCATCATCGACTTGTCAAATGGGTAAGGGAATATCTCATCAAAGGAGAATTCTTTCTTCCCTCCATTTTGCAATCTATGCACAAGGGTCTTAAGCTCATTGACTTATTGAGGTAAATCATAAGCATTGTTATAGGTGATATGTGGTCCAAAATATTATCCATATCTAAATTGTGAGGCTATAAGGCCTATCGATGTCATTCCAATAGTAGGAGGAGGTGTATAATGATAAGCTTGATATTTTTGTTGAGTGAATGTCTTCATTGCTGATGAAAGAAATGTGAATTGTGATGATGACACAAAAGCGATAGATGTTTTCCCTATATTAAAAACACTAGCACCCATGTCATGGGATGTGTTTTTTGTGGTATGAGTGGTGTTATGTAAAATTGTGTTGGGAAAAACACTAAGGATGTTTTGAAGTTGTTCATTTGTCATTTGGAATAGTGGTTGTGAGGTTGATGCGCGTATTGATGTAGAAGGCCCACTAGAAGTGGCCTTTCCTTGATGTTGTGATGATGTTCTGTTAGAGGCTGAGGTTGTGTCTGTGTTTGCAGTAGTTGTAGCCTTGATGAAATTGTTGAAAAGGAGAGATTCATTGAATTTAGTGGGTATTGTGACACCATTGTTGATAAGATTCAGGAAGATTTCTCTATTGTTTTGGTTAATGACATTCTCAACCATCTCTAGATTGTATGAATTACTAATAAAATAATTCACCTTAGTAGGTATTTCATCTTGATCTACCAATTCATTTTATTTAGGAGCATTGGTGATGTGTTCAACGTGTGTTGCATGGCCTTGAAAGAATGAATGAGAAAAAGGAATCTCATCATCCTGATTGATATTTTCTTGTTTGTGTATACACTAAATGTGGGCCTCTTACTTAGACATAAACTTCAACATAATCATTGTTCATCAGTCACACACAGAGATAAATATGGGGTTATTCATTCGGCATGCCTGGATGAGTCGACCTATTGCCTCCTATCTAGATGGGGTTTTTGAATAGCTCTCAGAATATGAGAATCCAACAACCTAGACCGATCTAAGAATGGAGGATTTATTCTAGAAATGTAGATGCAATGTCTAATCTAGAAATGAGAATGTAAGATTAATCTAGAAGTGAACATGCAATATTAATCTAGAAATGAGATTAAACTAAGAATGCTTGAAATAAGATAAACTATGTATGATTAATCTAGAAATGGCATTAATCTATTACAATAATAAAATCTTGAATGCACAAATATGAGTTAGAAATCCAGCAGCGATTCGACATCCTAACAATGCATTCTTCTCCTTTTGAATGAGAACAAGAGAGTTCTTTTATAGGATGAGAGTCCAGTTAAGAATAACAAGTTTCCTTTGAGAGAAACAATTAACACCTCAAAACCCAGTTCAGATTAGCAATTTTCCTTTGAGAGAAATAGTGAACTGTTGTCTTTTTGAGTGAATGAAGCAGTTAGCTAATTTGTTGCACTTTTGAATCTCAATCAACTCAAAGTTTCCATTTCTGAACTAAAGTGAGGATTTTGGAGAGACTATTTGATTAAATAAATGAAATATGACCTCATAAATACATTTTATCAATTATTTGAATAATTAAATTCAATTATTGAAATAAGGATATTTATTTAATAATCAAATATTATTTAATTCCTTTTTATGCATTTTAGCTAAAAGGGTGAATTTAATTTCATTAAATTGCTAGGACTTTGTAACTAAATTAATTTGATTGTAGGGTTTATTTAGCCAATTGTAATTGATATTTAGGAATTAAATATAATATGTGATTAATGCAGATTTAGGATTTTCTGCATTTGACAATAGGACTTTGATGATTCAGAAAGTTCACAAATGCAACAAAATTGGTTTTGGTTGCAAGATGTCAATTGTAGGGTGTTACATTTTGCCCCTCTTTGAATTGATGTGAAAGTAGCACATTGATTCAAAGAATAGTCTGATGTTTGAAGCATAAAAGAATAGGTTAAAATGTATTTTGAGGATTGATGAAGGTTTCAGAGCCATCCCCAGGATGGAGCTTAACTCTCCGAAGTCTAGGTTGGATTGCTGAGACACGGGTTAAGTCAAGTTTTTGAGGGTCATCTCTAGAATGAAGCTTGATTCTCAGGATTGCCTTGATACCTAATAGATTATCACTTTCAAAAGATTTTCCCCAGAATGAGGCTCAATCTTCAAGAGTTAGGGTTAGAATGCCCCAATACCTGGCAGTGAGATTTCAAGAACCATCTTCAAAATGAAGCTTGACTCTCAAGAATTCAGGTTAGATTTCCTAGACACTGAATAGATGAGATTTTGAGAATCATCTCCAGAATGAAGCTTGATCCTCAGGAATCTAGGTTAGATTTCCCTGGCACCTAATAGATTGAAATCAGATTAGATTTATTAAGATTGATTGAAAGTGATTCAATGATGTAATCATCATGCCCCCTCAGGAGCGAAATGGAAATATGACATGCCATAATGGTGATTGAAAGTGATAAATCATAAATAGAAGTTGAATTGAAGGTCAAGAAGAAATCAGAAAAAATTACGGAAGAATCCAGAAGATTTGAAAGAATGTCGATTGGAGATGATTCTGACAAGAAAGTGATGTCAAAAAGTCAACTGCACAAGCATCCGATCGCGTAAAAATATTAAGTGTGATTTTGAGCTATATAGAAGTGTCAGAATTTGATTTCAATCCCGAAAATGAATTCAGAGCGGTCGATGTAGCCACTTTTGAAGAGTGAGAGTGAGGATCGAACACTTGGGCAGCCGTGATGAATTCAAAATTTTGAATAAGAATCCCTCATCATACAGATCTAGGAGAACACAATGAAGTGATCATCAAAATGTTGTCTAGAATGCAAGCCTAGAATGAGAGTGCAATCCTATGCTAGATACAATCCCTAGGATATGGTTTTTTGACCCATTGGATAGTTATCATCATAGAGAATTTGTGGAACATCAAAGTTGATACAATCCTTACTTGTGCCACTGCAACCATAAGAATATGAATATGACATTCATCAGATAAGATATGGGTAACTAAAGTAAGCATCGAGGCACAAAATCTGAGATGACATGAACATTGTTTCCAGTTTGATATAGTAAGAGTACACCAGTAAACAAGTAGGGAAATAACAGTCAAGGAGATGATTTTTACCTCACCTTGGCGTACAAATAAATAGGATCGATGGATTGAGGCTTTTCCACCTTAATGCATAAACTCTTATCACATAGACCCTGTTTATTTGACGTTGTCAGAGTAGCAGGACCACACCAACAAGAAGTAGACAAAGAAAAGACCAATGAAAATAAATGAGAATAGACAATATACAAAAAGAAGTTCAACATACTTCATTCAGTTTCAAAGTTTTCAGATGTGTATATGTATAGGGGTGTTGAAAAACACCGTTGTGCTTTTGAGTGCATTATGTTTGATTACTATCAATAGATGTTGTTTACGTTTGCAATATCCAATGTGTGTTGAGAAACACATATGCGTCCAAAGATAGTGTTAAGAAACATTATTTATTGGGGTGTCGAGAAACACCTATTTGTGTCTTTAGAGAGTTGTCCTTGAGAAGTGACAAGATCACTGACTCTAGTGTAATCTAAAGATATGATCTACTCGGGGACTTGTGCCCCTAGAAGAAAATAATGATGATGAACTTGACTCATACTACGAGGACAAACTTGATTTGATTTCCCCCAGGCTTATGACTCTGGATTAGTGTCAAGTTAGGAGGGTTCTCAGAGGAACCAAAGTGTCATGAAACTGACTGAAAGCTATATACAAACTCCAATTTCGATGGATTGATGTTGATTTGTAGATATATGTCATTTGGGAGAAATCTCATCAGTACAACGACAGTAGGTAGACGCAATGAGAACCATTGGTGACTGGTGTGAGATAGATTCTCAAGTAGAAAGATATGAGTAATAGCTAGGCATAAGCAAGAAGACATAGTGAGAAACACTAGTGACTGATGCGAGAGAGATTCTGAAAAGGAGTAGGACAGTGACCCTTAGACTAGGATGGTTTCCCCTAGAGTATGACTAGTTTCAATCCATGTAGGTTGGTTTCTTGATGGTAACTAAGAGCATGCTTACTCCTAGGAATCTGGGTTAGATTTCCTAGATACCTAATAGAATATCGCCTTTCAAAATATTATCCCCAGAATGAGGCTCAATCTTTAGGAGTCAAGGTTAGATTGCCCCGATACCTATTCATTGAAAGATAGTCAATATAGAATTTTTTTTTTTTGTTGATGCATCAAAGTGCCTATTGCTAGGTTTTCACCAAGATGATCATTTTTTAAGGACATTTTACAATTTTTAGTCTTTTTTAGATTAATCGATCTCAAGCAAGATCACATTGGTTTTCCCCCAATGTATAGCAAGGCATAGGACATTTTAGATGGATTAGAGAGATGATGGATGAGATGAATGGACAATGATGGATGTAGAGGGTGAATGCAACCCTCAAGAATAACCTCCTCAAGATTACCCAAGCAAGGGAAAAAATAAATATAGCAATTTAGGCTCATGGAGCGGTGTTGGATAGCATATAGGATGATGACCAGATGTCATGAAAGTATGTGGTCCAAAAGAATGAACATGTCAAGAGACTTTTGAGAAACTATTTTTCAATTTTGATCAAGACCAAGGGGTCAATTAGATAGGATAGAGATATGATAGCGTGGTTGGGATAAGGGGTGATGTAGGTGTTAGCACTGTGTTGAAAAAATTTTGAATTTCTTGGTCCTTTGTTTTCCCGGGCTTTCTTGTTTAAAAATCTTGCATTTTACCACTCAAAAAAGGGTCAATTTCCTTTTTGAAGTCATGTTGAAGTCTGCTCGCTTAGTCGCATCAATCTTTTTGCAATGTTTTTAAGTTGTGCGAGTAGGTGACGAGCTATCAATGAAGAGAATCGCGCAATCGCGAGCTGTTTCTATCAAGTTTCGGTCTGTGTGCGAGTGAGTGGGTTCATGTTTTAAAGTTGTAAATTGCGTAGCCGCGATGCTTTATGGAATTCAAGTTTTAAGTTAGCGAGTCAGCGATGAGTAAAAAATTATATGTTGCACAGTCACTCTAAAGTCATACTGTCTACCTCATGCTCTGCGACCGAGCGAGTATTGTTAAAACTTAAGCAGTCGCATACCCGCATCAAGCTTTTATGTCAATGTCAAAAGGCAGCAACTGCACGATGAGGTCATGTCTTGTAGATGTCGCCCACTCGCTCATGTTTTAACTCGCTTGTCTTTTGCAGTGCGAGTGCGCGGCGAAGAGGTGGAGTGTTAATATGAAGATTTGTCGCTCAGTCGCACAAGTACTTTTCAAGTTTCATGATAGTCTACGACCGAGTGACTAAGAGCCCATTCAACGCCTCGCTCACTTGCTGAAGCTTTGAGGTGATGAAAGGTCAGCTCGTGAGTATGCGACGAGCAAAGAAGGAAGGACATTGCTCAGTCGCCGATCAACAGAGATGGAAGGAAAAGAGCTCGTGAGTGAGCGATTAAGGAAAGAAAAGAGACAGTCGCGCACTCGCTGTCAATGATAGAGTAAGATTTTTGAGCTCACGAGTGGGTGACTAAGGAAAAAATGAAGTAGTCACGCACTCACAGTATGTAATGAAGTGAAATTTCTGAGCCCGCGGGTGTGCGACGAGTAAAAGAACCGAGGCCATCGCTCACTCGCGCATAAGATAAAAGCTAGAGTAAAAGTATAGCGAGTGTGCGACCAGACAAAGTATGCAGTGAAGGAACATTGTCACTTAGTCGCCCAAATCAAAAAGTGCAGTTTAAAAGCTTGCGAGTGTGCGATTAGGGAATAAGCTGAAAGATGAGAGGCATGGTCACTCAGTCGCCCAAATTCAGGTGACATCAGAGATCAACTCGCGAGGGTGCGACAAGTAAAAATTAAAAGCATCGCTCACTCGCATGAAAAGAAAAGCCAAAGCATGACAGACAGTGAGTACGTGATAGACTTAAGATTAAGTCAACAGCTAGGTCATTGCTCACTCGCGGAAGATGAAAAGTTGAGCGAGTATGCGACCAGTTAGGTAACAGGGATGTGTCACTCACTTGCAAGGGTATTTCTAAAAGTGAATAAAGTGCAATGTGCTAGCAAGTTTCAGGCTGACGAGTGCCAGATGGAAAAAAGCGTACACTCTCTCTTCTAGATAAGATCTAACAGTGCAAGTTGATCGCAGCATTAATGACTGAATGAAATCTTTGTGATAGTTCAAGTGCAAGAATTCAGATTTCAAGTTGACAAGACATAGTCCTTAATGGCTATAAGTGTAAATGATTGAGTTGGATTCTGTACAACTCTCATTTATGCATTCTGAGTTTTCTGTGAAGAGTAAGGAGCTTATTTATCTGGAGTTTTGTGTCTGAGACAGTAAAATTCAAAAGAGAAGCAGGATGAGTCAAGCAATCGTTCCTACCACCTCACAAGGGTGTAGAAAGAGAAGGAAGTCACACCAAAGAAGTACACAGAAGAATTTGTAGAATTGCTGCCTGGGACTCTGAATACAAACAGTGCAGATTGGGAAGAATGGAGCAACAAATGGTCGCAATGCAGAAACCTGGTAACCCCAGACTACGCTGGTAGTACTCTGTTTCATTATTTTTGGAATAATAGGGTTAAACCAGTCCCAATTTGAAATCCATGGGATTTTAATATGGCTAAGTTAATTGTGCTTGATGTATATGTGGATATTGGTCTCATTAGGGAACTAGAAAAAAACTATTGCCTAGTGGCTAAGGTAATTAGAAAAAAGAATAAAGAAACCCTAGTTTCCATAGATAGGAGGTCAGTAGCTGAGGTATTTGGAATTACTGGTGCCTTATGTACTTATATTGACTTGAATAAAATCAAAGCTGACTATGTCAAAAGAGAGCATTTGATCAAGAAATATGAGATGCCTAAGTTCATGCCCAGAGTAGATACGAAATTGGTGAAGATTCCAGATAATTTCAAGCCACCTTTTGACCTGTCTCTGTTTCATCACTATGTAAAGTGCACTGCTTATGGTGTAAGTAGGGTCCTAGGCCTTGATGGAGATTCTATAGTATCT
>MU226297.1:223057-239091 GCA_018584345.1 Thuja plicata
TAAGTTGTTGTCCTCAATCATGATGTTTAAAACCATTTATATATGACTCCATGCCCTAAGATTGAGCACTGGTCTATTTTTGTTCAATGAAATGACTATCATCATTTAAATCAAATCTTTACTTTTATTTCGGTCTGTTTTAGTAAAATTTACAGTGATCATTCCCTATAATTCCACCAATAGCAAACTAGAATAATTTAGTGATTTCATTATTCTAAGTTGTCAAGGGTATTCCCGCCCAATTTTGTGGAGCTCAAAGTGCAGGAGGTTTCAAAACCTTGTTTCTGTTATTCTACTCTATGCTGGGTCAGTGTTAGGGATAAATAGAGTGAACCCTCTGAGGGGTATTTTTGTGATAGCAAGAAAAGGGAACAACAGTAGGTATGAGTGGATGTTTTGGATTATGCCAGGAATGCTTAGAGATAGGAAGGATAGGCTTGGGATAAGAAAGATCATGATAGGGTACTATGGATGAGAGCAAGTGAATAGGCTAATGGAGCAGTGCAACTAGGAGGAATTACACATGATGCTTGTTTTCCAAGTTTTCATCATGGTACTTATCCAAGGCACCACAAGAAGTGGTTTTCACCATAAGATGAATTGATTTATCTTTAATTTTTCTACCAAAGTGCCTGTTTACCAGGTTTTCACCAAGGCACTTTTTTCTTTTTTCCTTTTTGATCTTATGGAGGAACTTAACCTTCTTTCTCTTTAGATAGTGCTCCTTTGAAAGATATGCTATGATAGGCTAAGGACACTGAAATTTTTCTCAAAGATGTTGATAAGGTGATGGTAGAGAAAAATGATATGGAGGATAAGGGAGACGGTAGTCAAGGATTTATGCGATGGATTGGATAAGAGGAATGGAAGGATATGGGATGGATGGGTAGGTGGTAGGTGAAGGAAAATGGATAGGGTATTGAAAATTTTGTGTAGAGGTATATGGATATGGTGATAAGATCAACATTGACACACACCTTGAAGGGTAGTGGATGGATGGAGTAAAAATGGATGGAATAGCTTGAGACTTTGATGTATGAGCTGATATGGATCTTGGTACACATGGACCCAAGATGGGTGAAGAAGGTAGTGAAGTATTCAAGGTAATGTATTTTGGGTCATGAGGACCCAAAATATAGTTAGAATATGGGAGATGTTTAGATGGAGATGCAGTGGAAGACTTTGAAAGCTTGGATGCCAACTCTGACTTTTCCTTTTTGCTCAAGTCTTTTAAGAGAGACTTGGGAATCTACATAGCTTTTGATTTTCTTTTTGTATCCAAGTCCTTTAGAAGAGACTTGGGAATCCACATAGCTTTTGATATTCCTTTATTTTTGGAAGGGTTAGAATGCAATTCATCCATGATGGATTTAGAAACCCATATTTTCTTAGATTTCATTATTTTCTCAGATTTAGAACGCAATTCTTCCATGATATATTTAGGAACCCATATTTTCTTGATTTTATTCTTTGCTCAGTGGACCCTTGTGGTCTCTTGGATATTTAATTTTGCTTTTTAATCATACATCGATTAGACTGGACATAGTGATCTTCATATGCAAGTGGATTCTTGGATTTTTGATTTCTTCATTGCACATCCAAATTGTTTCCAAAAGACTTGGGAATTGAGGATGAATAGGGCCAATATGACTGGTTCATATGGATGGGTTGATAGGGAGAGTTCAAGGATGTATGTCTTTTTTGATCTTGATAGGGGATATGGTAAGTGGATGACAAACCAGTAGTTATGTGCATGTTGGATGGAGAGATATAAGGACCCAATATAGATGGAAGGTTTGACGATTTTAGCTTTGAGATATAAGGACCAAGGATGGATTTGGAAGATCGAGAAGGATGATGGTTATGTTTGAATGGAGGGATATAAGGTGTGGAAGGGGTATCAAAATCTTTAGAGTGAGCTGCATGACCTAGGCTCTTCTCTTTTGAATTCATCTTTATATCAATAGGTGCATGAGTAGATTTGATAGGAAAATTTTGATAAGAGAAACTGAAGCTTGAGGGGATTTATTTTTATGCAAGGAATTTAATGGAATGATAGTTTCTAGATATGGAAGAATATGAAAAGGGGATGATGGGATTCTCTTATCTTGACAAGGATCAATAGATGTTGTACAAAGGGTAATTTTTTTCTTGATTTTCAATAGGTTCCTTAGAGATGGTGGAAAGGATATCTTGATCTTTCTTGGGAGATGGATAAGATATAGGATATGTCAGAGTTTCTTCTAGGAATAAATACCTCTATTTTAAGCTATCAAAGATGTTCCTATCTATGGGAAAGCAATTAAGGATGCATGCCTTAAAAATCCTGGGAGGAAGAAGAAAGACCCTCAAACAGTTCATGTCATAGGGAAACTTGCGGATATCATGTTGGGAAAGTTAGTTATACCCAAGTATTCAGACCATGGAAGTCTAGTAGTTGACTTGATAATTAATGGACAATCTGTTAAACATGCTTTAGTTTATTTGGGGGCAGCAATTAATGTGATGACCAAAGATACAATGAACAAACTAAGTATATAAGGCTTAAGAACAACACCAACAATATTACAACTTGCTGATAGTTCAACATTCACTCTAGATGGTCTTGTAGAAGATGTGGTAGTTACCCTAGACTCATGGGAATACCCTACTGATTTTCTCATCTTATCACCAAAATTAAATTTTGCTGGCTATTCAGTCATCTTGGGGAGACCTTGGTTAGCCACCACTGATGCAAAATTTAGTTGTAGATCAGGAAGTATGAAAATTTCAAATGGCCAGGCAATAAAGAAAATAGCACTCTATCCTCCTGCCCAACCTCAGCCAGATTTGAAAGATCCCATTTGCCCAGAACTATGAGATGAGGAAGAAGAGGTCAATTTTGTTGCTCAACATATAATGATGCATAGATAGTCTTTTCTAAAAATGCAAGAGTAAGATGATGTAATACAAAGTATTCTTACCAATGAGTGTATAGCAACAAAGGATGTTTTAGAAAGTGTTATTCTATAGCTATGTACCTATGAACACTCTATCTTTCTAGAAAGCCCTGAAATAATTATCCAATTATTACCATGTGAAATTGATACAAACCTAGTACCTAAGATGTCAAGGGTAGAGATAACAACTGTTGTGGAAATTTCCCCTGGTCATAATCTCCATGTAAACAACTTGTCACCTCAACAAATGGAACAGTTAACTAAACTCTTGTGTAAGCATGAGAAAGCCTTTGCCTGGAATTATGGAGACATGCTGGGACTGAACCCCAATCTATGTACCCATAGGATCTACATTAATTATGGCAGCTTACCACTACACCAGCCTCAAAGAAGCATAAATCTAGCATTGAGAGAGATAGTCAAAAGTGAATTACAAAAATTACTAGATGGTGGTTTCATCTATCCAATCTCTGATAGCAAGTGGGCATCATCGTTAGTCATTGTACCTAAGAAAGGAGGGAAATGGAAAATATGTGTGGATTATAGAGAGTTGAATAATGCCACAAAGAAGGATAATTTTCTTTTACCCTTTATTGATCAAGTCCTGGACACTCTGGCTGGTAAGAAATATTTCTCCTTTCTAGATGGGTACAGTGGTTACAACCAGATCAGCTTTACTCCAGAAGATCAGGAGAAAACTACATTCACATGCCCTTGGGGTACATATGCCTATTTTGTATTACCATTTGGCCTATGCAATGCACCAGCTACCTTCTAGAGAGCTGTAATAAACATTTTCACTGATATATCACATGATTGTATGGAGATATATGGATGACTTTACTAAATTTGGAATCACCTTTGAGGAAGCCCTGAAGAATTTGGAAAGAGTGCTAATCAGATGTAAGGAACATAATTTGTCTCTTAGTAGTGAAAAATATTTCATGATGATGCAAGAAGGCATAGTGTTGGGACATTTCATATCTGAAACTGGAATCCAGGTAGATCCTACAAAAATAGAGGTAATTCTAACATTTCCTATTCCTATAAAGAAAAAAGATGTCAGGTCTTTCCTAGGACATGTTGGCTACTATAGAAGGTTTATCCAAAATTTTAGTCAAATAGATAGTCGTCTGTATACTTTGCTTACTAAAGAGGCTGAATTTAACTGGACAAAAGAATGTGATGAATCCTTCTTGTAGCTTAAGAAACTATTAACCATTGCACCCATACTTAGGGGTCCTGATTGGACTTTTCCATTTCACATTCATACATATGCTTCAGACTATGAAATAGGTGTTTTCCTAGGACAAAAGTCTAGTAACATGGAAAATGCAATTTACTACATTAGCAAAAGCCTCCATGGACCAGACTTAAACTACATAGTGATAGAGAAAGAATTACTAGAAATAGTATATTCCTTGAACAAATTTTATCATTACATAATTGGCTATCCTATTTTTTTTCATATTGACCATGCCTCAATAAAATATCTCATGAACAAACCCACTATCATAGGCAGGTTAGCAAGATGGCTTCTTCTTTTGCAGGAATTTGAAATTACTATAGTTGACAAGTCTGGCAAGGCAAATGTAGTAGTTGATTATCTATCAAGAATCCACCATACAGAACAAGATACTACTCTGATAGATGATGCATTTCTAGATGAGCATTTGTTTCATATTGCTTTCCAAAGTTCATGGTATGCAGACATATCTAATTACCTTGCAGCTAACAAAGTTCCAACACATTTTTCTTACAAAGAAAGAAGACTATTGGTTGAAAAAAGTTTTAATTTCTCTTTGATTGATAACATGCTATTTTACACTGGACCTGATCAAGTAATGCACAGACGTGAGAGAAGATGAGACATATGAAATTATCCATGCCTATCATGATGAACCATGTGGGGGACACTTTGCATCAAAAAGAATAGCCCAAAATATTTTAACAACTAGATATTATTGGCCTACACTTCACAAGGATGCAGCTAGCTATACAAGAAAGTGTGACAAATATCAAAGAATGGGCCGACCAACTAAGTCTGATGAAATGCCATTAAATCCACAAGTGGTGGTCACTCCATTTGACAAATGGGGTATGGACTTCATTGGTCCAATAGACCCCCCATCCAATGAGAAGTCTTACATCCTAGTGTGCAATGATTATTTGACCAAATGGGTTGAAGTAAAAGCTATGAAACATGCTGGAGACCATAAAGTTGCAGAATTTTTGTATGATGAGATTTTGATGAGATATGGAGTACCGAGAGAGCTTGTAACTGACCAAGGTGCCCAATTCACTTCCAATTTAATAGCAGAGCTCATGAAAGAATATAATATCAGACATAGGAAGTCTAGCCCTTAACACCCTCAAGCCAATGGACATGCTGAAGTTACAAATCAGGAAATAGAAGCCATATTAACAAAGATAGTTCATCTGCATCGCCAGGAGTTGAGAAGCTGATTATCAGAAGCCATCTGGGCATATAGAACAACTTGGAAGACCACTAAAAGATTCACTCCATTTGAACTATTGTATGGAAAAATAGCTATGCTACTAGTTGAATTTGAACACAAAACACTGAGGACAACACTGCAGTTAAATATTGATCTTCCTGCAACACACAAGGAACGATTACTGCATCTCAATTCCCTGGATGAAATGAATAAATCTACATTGGAGAGAACTAAACTAGTCCAAAAAAGAAGGAAGAAATGGCATGGCTTGCATATCAAGAGCAAATAATTTCAAGTTGGAGACTGGGCATTGTTGTGTGATTCAAGATTCAAGGAAATACTAGGAAAGTTGCAAACAAGATGGTTGGGGCCATATGAAATAAGCCATGTTTTCACCAATGGAGCCATCCATTTGACCAAAATTGATTTAGTACACTTCAAGCTTCTAGTCAATGGACATTGGCTAAAGTTTTATCACCAAACTCAAACAAAAGAAGAATTCCTGCAGTAATTCAAATAGCAAAAATTAAACGAGCAACAGGTAACACTTCCTACAGCAGAGGGTGAGACCCTTCTTCCTGTAGCTCTTCAGTAAAATCCATCAAGCATGTCCATAATAAATGATTCATGTTCACATGAAGTACATTCCTCCATTCACTTTCTATTTCTTCTTTCCAACTCATCTCATTTCTTTAATCTACCACCCACCCACCTTCCACGTCATCATCATTTTTCCTTTAAAAAGCTTTCAATAAGCAGTCAGGTACGCTGATGTAAGCCACCACCACTTTTGTACCACTCTTGCCACCTTTTCTAGCATGTGCAAAAATTGAATGATAGGTACATGCTTTTCAAATTATTTCCATTTTTAGCGCATAGATTTTGATAATTGTATCTAGTACTGCAATATATATATCATTACAACATTACACTAGTTCCATCCCTCATGCCCCGTCTGCCAAGTGTGGACACTTATCAATGTTAAGTATGAGGGAGGGAAGTGTATTAATTCCAAAATATCATTTCTATTTATGCCTAAAATATTTTATGTCACTTCAAATCTGTACTTAGCCTTGCCTCATTAAAGTTCTAAGTGTTATATCGCACAATTCTTGTACTTTTATTACTAAATCCTCCATGATTGTCAGACTTGATGTGACTTATAATTAAGTTAACTAAAAACCCGCAGTAAAGATTATAATCTCTCCTAATTTAATTCATCACCATTTTTCATGCCAAGAAAAATAGAGAAATTCAGGAGAAAGCTCATAGTCCTTGTAGTTTGGAATTCAAATAAGGAATAAGGCATCTACCTACTGCTGAGAAGGAAAATTGAAATTAGGAAGCATAGATGGGAGGCCAGCTGTAGAGACATGAGCCAGTTGTGCATGGTGTGTTACTTGTAGATGTTGAGGCAGTAAGAAGATTCAATGCATGCGGCTGGTTAGGGTATTTCCTAAGGTTAACAGAATTTGATGAGGACTCAACAACAGAATTTGTGAGTACATTTGAATAAGGTCAGGCAACTATGTGGGGATTAATAGTGGTCATGACAGAGGAGTGGATTGCAGAAGTTACTAGATTACCAATGGTTGGAGAACATTACCCTAATGTTCATGATGCTAGATCAGCAAGGGCTCAGTTCACCCTACCGGGTGATCCTCCTTTGGAGATTACCAAACAGGGTTGCAAGAGAATGTCTATCCCTCCACTATATAACATGTTGGCTATGCATATCATCAGTTATTTCACATGTGAAGGGATATTTTTAAATTTACACGCACATCATTTCAAATTACTAAGATATGTGAGGCATAATCTAGCAGCAAACGTTCCAAATTTTAAATATAACATGCTATGCATTAGTGCTGAAGAGACCCAGAAAGGGAATGCAAATTTTGTTACCCACCATGCCCTAATTAAACTATTAATAGAAAGAGATCTTAGGGATTCCTTTCCCATGGCATGGTTGGATTTTTTCTAGTGCAAAACCCTACAACCACAAGTTAACCCTAATGAACAAATTGGGCATGATAATGTAATACCAACTGACCCAGCCATTGAAAAAGATATCCAAGGGCCATAAACCATAAATATTCAAGGAAATGTGCCCTTACTTGCTCATGAGAGAAATGTACCTACCTCTTCCTGAACCAAAGGAAAATAAAAATTAGAGGAAGAACCTTCAATTCCTACAGCCAAACCACAAATCCCTACTTCTTCAAAAGGGAAGAAAAGGAAGCCGGTTCCTACAGTAGCTACTCCTGCAGCAGAGAAGACGAAGAAGACTACTAAAGAAAAGGTTGTAGAAATTATGGAGATCCCTGTGCGAAGGAGTCCTAGGATGAGAGGACAGCTCCCTAGGGTATCCTTCATAAACCAACCCACTTCTCCTATGCAATCTAATGAACAACCCAATGTGCAAATAATTCCAGACGATTCCCCAAATCAGTCTCTAGCTCCAAAATTTCCTCTGCATTCCATAGAAACTTATGAAGCTGAACTTGGTGATTTTCAAAATAGTTCCCAAGAAATGCATTAGGATATTCCAGTCATTAATGAGGAGAATGCCTCAGTAATGCATTAGTCATCCTATGCATAAAATTCCTTAGTGGCCTACAACAGAACTTGGTTAGTAAGTTTCCTAGAGCAGTCTTGGAAGGAACAGAGGAGGAAAAGAAATCAGACAGAAGATAGTGGCCCGATCACATTGCAAATGCATCTCTTTGGGTTGCATAATAAATATGTGTTAAAAAAAAATCTATGGAGAGAAGAAGAGAAGAAACTAATGAAGGTCATAATAGAGAAAGAGGAAGAAATTGTAGAATTAAAGGAACAAATGGAAAAACAAAAATAGAAATGGATCATGCCCTCAAATTGGCTGATCAGATCATTGCATGTAGGCCACCTCCTAGGGTCTATACCATGTGTTTGAAGGAACATTTCCTCTTATTCTAGCTAATGATGACCATCAAAGATATTGATTATGAGTTCAAGTTAGCCCAAGAATTTTATGGTCTTTATCAGACTCTTCCCTCATGGCAACAAAATCTACTTTGTGAACTATATATGCATAACTTCATTATCCTAGTTGAGACTAAGTTGAGTCCTGTAGTCTACATAGGGGATATCCACCTAAGGGAATTGATGTCCTAGATGCACAATGAAGCCAATTATGATAGACAATTGGAAAATTATAGGGAATAGGAGAAAACAGAGCCATTACCATTAAGAGAAAAGAGCAACAAACCAGCTACACTCTTCCGAGATTGGCTCAATTTGACTTATGGAAAAATCAAGGAAGAAACAAGGGACAAAATTTTTGGGATTAGAATAGAGGTTTCTGCAAAATATGATGGTTTATCTTACTTTGTCTTTCAGAGATCCCTTGCCAGAGCCAGAAGCAGATGGGGTAGGTTATCCGAGGTATTGAAGATATCAGAACCACACAGTCCTATCAACCTCCAAACAGCTATCCAAAGAGTGCCAAAATACATACAGCTGGGAAGACAAACTAGACAGGAACTCTGGTGTCCACTCACCATGCAACCATTGATGCTCCTCTGGCCCCTGTATGACATCAACACTGACAGACTGGACTGACTTCAAGAAGATCATAGAGTGGGTGTCTGGGAGAGAACAAGGGGGTTCTATTACACCTTTAAAAGCCAAAGGAGAGGAAGAATAGAGGTTGGAGATTTCAGAGCAATTACCAGAAGATATAATGCTTGAGGAAAATAATTCAACTTTCCAAGGGGCAAATGATGAGCCTGTTTTACTGTCTTTATTATATTAATCCTTGCACTTTGTTTTTAAGTATTATCAGGATAGTTGTGAAGTTTTAAGTCAGTTGAACTTTTGTTAAGTACAAAAAAGAACCATTAAGCCATGGGTGGAATAGATATGTCATAATATGCCAATATTATATATATGTTGTAATATTTCATATAATAATCTGAATGTCTATTCTAACATCTAGATTAATTTGATAAGCTACTTGCATGAATATCTTTTTCATATTAACTAATCTTGCCAGGAAGTAGGAGTCGCTGAGAGTGGTGGATAGTATTGAAGGAGGACGTAAATACTAGCTTCGCGTGGATAAGCCATCATGGAAATAGAAGACACAACTGCCACAAATCAGGAGCCACTATTTCAAAAATGCATAAATGTAGCTCTGTTATATTCCCTTTGTATTACCAGTGTGTTGACTTGATCGCCCAGACTTCATTGTGCATGTCATGGGCCGTTGCGCTTCCTGTTCTCTTTCTTTGGTGTAGTTTTAGATTAGTTAGTTCCTTTTCTATTTTGGAATAAATAATTCAATCCTGTATTTATAGGGAGGAGACTGTTTGTTTTTAAGTTTATATTTTTGAAAGGAGAACAATGTTCTGATTGTTCTTGTTCAACAAGTTCATTTTCAGCTTCATGTCTTATTTTTCATGTAACCAGTTTTGAAAGATAATGAAGTAACTTTTGGTTCATATTTTGTGTTTATAGATTAGCAGAAGCCAACCAAGGGGGCCCACTTGGTAGGTGGATTAGAGTAGAAGTAGAATAGATTTACTTCCTGCATTTCCAATATTCTAGATATAAGATTGCAGTTTCTTCTTGCACCATTGTACTTCATGAATGTTCCTGCAACACCTACAAGGATAGATATAGTGAATGCTCTAGGTTGAAATAATAGATTTCAGTAGAAGTTTACAAGTTGTAGCATTCATTTTAGTAAGGATTAAGTGTGTTTCCCTTCCTGAAGCCCTAGTATAGATTCCTTTCATGTATTTTACTTTCCTGCAGCATAGGTAGATTGGCTCCTTAAGGAACTTAGTGCACATACTGTGCTGTACCATTTCAAGTATATGTCCCTGGGTTGACAAACTAAATGCACCTCATGGTGGGAGAAGTGATCCTTAGATTGAATACATTATTCCTAAGAGAGGCTTTGGGAATGATTACTAAGCACCTATTGTGAGGCAGTTCAAAACTAATGAAGTATCATTTTAAGTATGCATGCTAAAAATTGAAGCACATGGAAGCTTTGGGTTGATGCTCTTTGAATCCTAAGAAATACTTATAGTTGTATGTTGATTAGCTTGGATCTATTTTAGAGGTATTCCTTGAGGGTAGACATGGTCATCATTAGGCTCAGTGCTTGACAAAGATGATGAAGCTTTAGGAGATAGAGAAATGGTGGAAGAAGTAGATGTGATATGAAAACCATTGCAAGACATGGATTCCTGATATTTACCATGCTTGAGATTAGTATCTTCGCTAGATGATTCATTAGGATTTACCACTTTGATTATGCCATCATTTATGAGATCTTGGATTTTATGTTTCAACTCCATGCAAGATGAAGTTTTATTCTTATTGCTTCGATGATATGCACAAGAGGTACTCATGAATCTTCAGCCACGTGATGTGGCTGGAGGTAATGTGATGAGATTACGCTCAATAAATTCCTCCAATGATGATTTATAAGGTTGTCCCAAAGGAGTAAAGACTCTTTCTAAAGGATAATTAGATGCTTCTTGACTTTCAATATCATTCCTTTGTGGATAGAAAATACTTTCATCTATTTTTTTCATAGTTTCATCTACATTCTCTTGATCAAGGATAGGATGGTCATAAAACTGTTCTTGATCAAAGATGGGATTTTCATAAAACTATTCTTGATCAAAGATAGGATTGTCATACCAAGAGTTATCCATGTTTGAAGAAAGTGGAGAGATGTGAGAATCATGATCAAATGGAAAATAACATGTTGATCTCAATGAGGATTCATTGTATTGTGTATCCTTTTCCCCCTTTAAATCCTAGAGTAAAGTTTGAAGTTGCCTCGATAAAGCTTCCATAAGAATTTCTTAGAAGATTGAAGAGAAGGTATGATGAATCAATTGATTAACTAACAAGTGTTGAAGTGATATCTAAACTACTGATTAAGTCCAAGACCAAAGGACAAAGGATATATGGATAGCATAGACAAAGATGATAATATTGAAATAGATAATGGGTCACTTGGACTAGCACAACAAAGTCAGATTTCGAGACAAAAAGTGAGTTAGACAGTTAACAGATTGCAATCAAAGAAAGACGAGTAGTGATGTTGGTCAGAATGTGGATTGGTGAAAATTCAGATAGTACCTTCACAATATAATACATAATTGGACAACAAGTTGATAGATTCTCAACGTTTTGATAGTAGATGCAGAAGCTCAAACAAGATTTGATAGCTAACACCGAGAAGTGTAGATTTTGAATCTGAATGATCGGTTTGATGTGTATGGTGGGTGCCAGAAATGTATACGCTAAATGTGGGCCTCTTACTTAGCCATACACTTCAACATAGTCATTATTCATCAGTCACACACAAAGATAAATATGGGGTTATTCATTCTACATGCTTTGATGAGTCGACCTATTGCCTCCTATCTAGATAGGTTTTTTGAATAGCTCTCAGCATCTGAGAATCCTACAACCTAGACTGATCTAAGAATGGAGGATTTATTCTAGAAATGTAGATGCAGTGTCTAATCTAGAAATGAGAATGTAAGATTAATCTAGAATTGAACATGCAATATTAATCTAGAAATGAGATTAAACTAAGAATGCTTGAAAGAAGCTAAACTATGCATGATTAATCTAGAAATGAAATTGATCTATTGAAATAATGAAAGCTTGAATGCACAAATATGAGTTAGAAATCGAGAAGCCATTCGACATCCTAACAATGCATTCTCCTCCTTTTGAATGAGAACAAGAGAGTTCTTTTATAGGTGAGAGTCTAGTTAAGAATAGCAAGTTTCCTTTGAGAGAAATAGTTAACACCTCAAAATCTAGTTTAGATTAGCAAGTTTCCTTTGAGAGAAATAGTGAAATATTGTATTTTTGAGTGAATGAAGCAATTAACTGATTTTTTGCACTTTTGAATCTCAGTCAACTCAAAGTTTCCATTTCTGAACTGAAGTGAGGATTTTGGAGATATTATTTGATTAAATAAATGAAATATGACCTCATAAATACATTTTATCAATTATTTGAATAATTAAATTCAATTATTGAAATAAGGATATTTATTTAATAATCAAATATTATTTAATTCATTTTTATATATTTTAGCTAAAAAGGTGAATTTAATTTAATTAAAGTGCTAGGACTTTGTAATTAAATTAATTCGACCGTAGGGTATATTTAGCCAATTGTAACTGATATTTAGGAATATATATAGTATGTGATTAATGCAGATTTAGGATTTTCTGGATTTGACACTTGAGTCAGGTAGAGTCAGTCAAAATTCAGAATTTCCTAGTACAATAGGACTTTGATGATTCAGAAAGTTGACAAATGCAACAAAATTGGTTGAGGTTGCAAGATACCAATTTTGGGGTCTTATAGTGTGTGCCTCATTCATTTAGTTTGGGATCAAGTAACTACCATACAGTGGTGGCATTTTAAAGATGAAAGATGAAGTCTTGGAAATGAGCTGTTTGGAAGATTTTATGGTGATGAAAGATGAACTTAGGAGCAAAGATTTGGACTTTGATATGATTTTGATTGGATTTGGATTTATTAGATTGGATTGAGTTATTTGAATTTGATATCATGTGATTGACTGATTTGAATTGAATTGGATTTAAAGGTTTTGAGACAAAACCTAGGTGTGATAAGACCTTATGATGATGCAAACACAAAGGATTGATTTTGATAATATCTCTTTCTGCTTGGAGATAAACTTATGATCCCAAGAAAAATAGGATAAGACTAATGGAATTAATTACTTGAGACAAACTAATGTTTTTCAAGCAATAATTTGATTAAATGTGTTTTCTAGAAGTGAAGGTCTATGCGACACTTTTGATTAAAATCTTTCAACCTAGGAAGGATGAAGGAATGAAAGATTGGATTGGATTAGATAGTTTTGATTATAGTCCAAACATGATTTATTTTTCTCCAAGGATCAAAGAAAAGGGAATGACGATTTTGTGAAAATAAGGAGGTGAAGAGTCAATCAAAGGTTGACAATGAGGCTCATTTAGTCATATTTCTCAAAATGAATGAAGGCATGATTCACATGATTTTTGGTCATGATATGGGAAAATTTATTATTGAAGATAATGGTATCAAATTTTGCAATGTCCTTGATTTTTGGCTAAATTGATTTGATTATGTATTGGTTCTCCTTGAATTTTCTATCAACTTTTGTTAATCTCTAAGTTTTGTTGTCTATTAGTGTCCCACAATTAGTCATATTCAAGGTAGGTTGGGCGGCCATCACTATGACCGAGCCATCCTTCCAAGGCTAAGACCGAATAGTAGTTACTACAGAGAAAGTTAGAGGTCATCGAATACTCAATGGATGCTGATTAGAAAGATTGTCGAGTTGCATAGAAGAGTTAGTGTTGAGCGAAATCATATAGTTATGCCAAGCAACACAGTATTGACCGAGCACCAGTGTTTGGTTATGCTGAGTAAAATAGATTTTTTATATGTGCTTGGAATGGCACAAACACCAAGGTAAACCATTTTGGCTGACTTCTATGGAGCAATTAATGATCATGCACTGAGATTTACTACATTAATTACATGTTATTTTTATGATTGTGGATCCCTATGCAAGCCATGTAACCAATCACAATTAGGGATGCCTAAGCAGAAAAAGATGATGGATCTAGATTGTTGATCTTGATCTGGATGATCTATTTATGGGATTCTTCAAACCCTAATCCATGTGTGTTAGAGAATGTATGTTTGGATGAGGATGTGAAGAGAAGAGATCAAAAATATATGCATATTTTGCATATCTAAAGCATTGACCAGATAGAGTGACCAAGAAGAGCAGTGAAGAGAAGAAAAAAGATAAATCAAATTAAGAGATCTGTTAAGAGTTAGAAAGAGGAGATCCATTATCAGCATTTGTAGTGCAGACCAAAGGATTGGGTACTAATACATTCTAGCTAGTGAATCAGGGTAAATCTCTTAATAGAGTGGTCCTAACAGGCCTTTGTAAATCTCTTAACCAAGTGCTTACTTTTTTGTAAGTTTAAATCAATTAAAAAGGTAGATTTTATAAGTTTGAAAGCTCTTAACAGGGCAAACCCCTCACCGGGTAGATCATCAGAAGTGATTAAAACTTTGTAGCCCTAACATGCACAATTTATTACTACAGTAGTGAAGATTTGTGGGTGTCATCCTCACCCTATTTTTACCTTCAAGGGTTTCTGGGTTACCAAAATCTTTGTGTTATGTGCTCATGATTAGATGTTAGATCTTTTACAATATTTTAGTTTATGGTTATGAATACATCATTGAATGAGTTTGTTAAGAATTGTTAGAAGTTTTATAGATCTGATTTAGCATCCCCCTCTTAGTTATGACTTTCCCATATTAGGCCTCCAACAATTGGTATCAGAGCATTGTTCTCTTAAAAGAAGGCTAACCACTTGAGAGTTAAGATCTTCGAGATGGAGGATTATAAGTTGGGAAAGGTCATTAAGAATTAGAAGATTCATATTTAGCTAGCACTGGAGAAGCTTGAGACAACTAGAGAATAATTGAGGATATCCTTAAAAGTTAGGAAGGAATTGGCAAATTAGATGAAAGAAACTCTATATAAAGAAGAAGAAACTGAAGGTCTATTTGAAAATGGTGATTCAAAAGAAAGTAATGCAGTGAATGCATATCTATTGGAGAAAAAAACATACTAAAAGAACAAGTAAAAAGTATGAAGATAGAACAAGAAACTCAATAAATAACACTATGTGAGGTGATTGATCATAAGAAGAAAGCTGAGGAAGACAAGACAATGGCAGAAGAAGAGAAGAGACAAATAGCTAATAGACTTGATGAAAGAACTAGTGATGTGCAGAAGCTCACAAACAATCAGTTGGACATGGTCAACCAACTATTATTTGAAAATTAGGAGATAAACATAAAACAAATTGAAATCACATATCTGAGATCTGAGAACAATGTGTTGGAAACAATTGTTTAATTGTGTATTGTCCTTGATGTTACACAAATGTCATATCAGTCATTAGACAGAGTCTACCGAGCTCAGAATGTTTAGCAAGGCAGTTAACCAAGTCTACCGAGTTCAGACGGTAAGAGAAGCAATTTACAGAGTCTACCGAGCACTCCAAAAAACTATATTGAGAAGTTAATTACTACCAAGCTCTCTCGGTCAACAAAGGAAATTCAGTCTTTACCGAGTTCAGTCGGTCATCAAAGAATATGTGAAGGAAAGTCAGTGCTTACCGAGTTCAGTCGGTTATTGAAGGATTTTTGCAGAATCTGCAGTGTTCACCGAGCATCAGTTGGTCAACACTGGAATATCATTTCTGGACAGCGTCGGCCTGTGAAGGATATTATTTGTAAACATTTATTCAGCTGACCAATGTAATATTTATTAATTGAAACTTGTAATTGGGCCGACTTGATAACCTGAAGGGTATATATGAAAGATCAAGTTGCGAATTCAAGTGTGTAGAAGTAGAAATGTGAAGAAGCAGGAATGTGCGAATTCTGATGAAGGATTAGAGATATCCTTGAGGTGCTGCAAAGATATATTTGATCAGTAAGGATCTATTGGCACAGAACAGAGATCTGTATCAGCAAGATAAGTTGCATTTAATTC
>MU226297.1:254904-269196 GCA_018584345.1 Thuja plicata
TAGGTTAATCAATCCTTTACCTTTGATAAGACATGGTGCATCATTACCAAATTTTACATATCCTCCTTTACATTGGTTTAGGGTTTCAAACTTATCTTTTTCACTAGTCATATGATGGGAACAACCATTGTCAATGATCCAATGATCATTTTTTCTCATATAAGAGATTAATGCAGTTTTCTCATCATCATCGTAATCTTCTTTCATTACAACATAAACAACTTCTATATCATTGTCATCTGAATTATCAGTCTCATTGTCATAAGTTTCTTCAGCAATATAATAAGATTTCTTACCTTTGTCTTTGTAGTCCTTATATTTCCTGAAGTCTCGCTCATCCTTTATGTCTTTGTATTCTTTGTATTTTTTGTCCCTTCTTTCATCTTTTTCATTCTTATCAGGACATCTAGCAGCTATATGACCAATTTTATTGCATGAAAAACAAATAATAGGAAGTTTACCTCTGTATTTTCCTTTTCCTCTGGATAGCCTTTTTTCCATAAGTACTTCAAGTTCTTCAAGATAATCATTAGAAGTGTCAATATCACTGTTCACATGTTTCTTTCCTTTCTTAGATTTATTGAGAACCACCTGTGATCTAAAAGTAGAATCAATCCCTTGTGGATTATAGTTATCATAATTTGACATTTCAAATGCAGTGAGTCTGCCTATCAGATTTTCTAGATTCAGATTATTGTTAGGAGTACATCTCAATTCTTGAATTGCAGAAACTCTAATAGCATATACACGAAGTAAAGTTCTCAATACCTTTCTCATAATAGAATTCTCATCAATTGTTCCATTATCTCCTCTAATGGCATTTACAACTTCTTTTACTCTACCATAATACTGATTAACATTTTCACCTTCTTGCATTTTCATCTCATCAAGCTTACCTCTTAGACTTTCTGATTTAGCTCTTAGCACATTTGTGTCTCCACCATAGACAGTTGCAAGTTTGTCCCACATCTGTTATGCATTTGTGCAACTCTTTATATCATCAAAATCTGAATAGCTCAATGAGGAGGTGATCTCCAACATTGCTTGACTATACTCTTTATTTTCTTTTAGTTGTGCAGCTATGAGAGGAGTAGTAGGTGATACATAGTCATTTTCAATAAGTCACTTAGAATCATCTCCAATATGGGCCAAATGTAGTTTCATCAATTTCTGCCATGCAGGGAAGTTATCTTTGTTCAGCTTAGGAACCTCTTTCTTATACATCTTGATCTTTTCACTCCAAGTACCTTGAAACTATTTTCAGGAGACCCAAGCTCTGATACCAATTGTTAGAATGAATTTAGAATAACTAAGAGGGGAGGAGTGAATCAGTTATCCTCAGGTCTAGATGTACCAAATAAAACTTTCTATATTTCAGATCTACTCAACAGCAGTAGCATAAGTCAACAACTTTAATCATGCAGTTTACTGTCTAATGAAATTAGCATGTAGAAACATAACAGTAAAAAAAACCATAAGCATTCACATAAGTTGACACAAGTATTTAATGTGGAAACCCAATATGAGAAAAACCACCAGTAACATGCTACCAAGTTTTCACTCTTCTGAAGTGAGCTCTGTGAGGAGCCAACCCTATTAAAGG
Organism: Thuja plicata; assembly: GCA_018584345.1. Taxonomy (NCBI): domain Eukaryota; kingdom Viridiplantae; phylum Streptophyta; class Pinopsida; order Cupressales; family Cupressaceae; genus Thuja; species Thuja plicata. The sequence continues at coordinate 256,508 of MU226297.1, forward strand.
TTACAATAACACACTGCTAGGTGTGACCTGGTTAAAAGATTCAATCACCCTGTCAGGAGTGGCCTTGTTAGAGGACTTAGAAAATTCCACCTAAATGTCACCTTGTTAGAGGATTTATACAAATGACTGTTAGTTCAACCTTGTTAAAGGATTTTAACTGATACAATGGTTAGAAAGTAATCAGTAGTTGTGATCTAATACATACAACTTACTTTGCAAATTTAGATCCAATTACAGCTTTGATGTTAACTTCATGGATATCCTGAATTGTCATTTGAACCTTCTGATCTACTTGGAAATCTGTCAAGCAATCACACATGCAACTCTCTACTTCTGTATTCAGTCTTCTCTGCTAGATCATGCCAAACAGTAAATCAACTATGCAATCCTCTTGTATACACACATGTACTTCACATTTAGCAGCGCACTTCAGCATCACATCATGAATAATTCCTTGAGTTTATCATATACCTCTTTGTCTAGGTCAAATAAATCTTTTGCCGCTTAAACAAGATCGTAGATCTTAGGATAGGTCAGATCCAACGGATCATTCCATCTTTGCATTACATTTACTTCTCCAAAGTATTCTCTAATTAAATCTTGAAACCATGCATTAATTACGGTTACCCATATATTAAATTACATGGATCAATCTTTAATTAACATTACATATCCCAATAAAATTAACTAAGTCCGCTAGAGATCTCAAATCTCATCATTAATCCAATTATTGTAAGTTGGCCAACATCACTGTTTTCACTTGGCAATTTCATTGGTACTCGGAATTGAACAACTTTTCTCATCACAAACAACTTTTCTTGGCACAAGAAACTTTTCTCGGCATAAGAAACTTTTCTCGGCACAAGCCAAACTTGCTCGGCATAGAACAGCCAAAAAAATTGTCTTTGAAAAATAAACAACTAATTGCTTTGCCATAGTGCCAACTGATCAAGTACCCTTTTATTTGCCTTAACTCAACCATTCACTTGGTATACTTGTTAAATATTCTTCATCAACAATAGATATGGTACTCAAACAGATAAAAATAGTCTCACCAGTTAAGGTTTGACAGCAGTGACAAAATAACAATTGCTTGCATTGTCACTTTCCAACATATATATCTTCCTTTTTTGAAAATAATGACAAAAGGAATAAAACTCACAATTTTTCAAAAATGGTTGGATGAGCTTGCTTGATATTTTCTAGTATCTTCTCACATTCCTCCTTTAAATGCTCAAGGGTTAATATCTCTAAGTTTAACTGAGCATGCATATTATCTTCTTTCTGTGACTGACAGGTCTGGGGTGGAAATCAAATTCTTTGCTAATGTCACATGTTTCTACATCATAACTAAATGTGGTAGCAATGTTTCCTGCAGATCGGTTACCTATTCTCTGATTTTCTCTTTTTCTTTATATAAATCTAGTCTCAACCACTTGTTTTAGAGAACCTTGGTGTAATGCATCTGCAATGCATGTTTCCCGGTTGATAGACTATTAGCACTATCTTTTAGATCTTGATCTATTTTCTTAATATTTTCACTAATCTCGGTAGTGAAGTGATCTAAAGTGCATAACTATTGTATAATTGTAATGGCTTTAGATATAATAGTTTCTATTCCAAGTATAAATTCAGATAAAGTTACCTTGTTTACTACCACTACCTATCTGATTTTCTCAGTAACTTTATATTGGATCTTCTTTTCATCTCTCTCTTCTAATTTCTACTCGGCATCAATGTCTAATTTTTTAATTTCCTCAGTGATCAGTGCAAGTTGATCAAGAATGGGGGTTGACTCATCTATGTTCACATCAGGAAAAACTTGCATCAGAATCTCCTTTGTGGTCTCTAGCCTCAGCTTGTCCTCTGATGCTTTTCGAGTGTAGAGTTCACCATACCATGTTAAAGCTTCAGGGTCAAGAGTAAGTGGATCACAATCAGTAATATCAATGATCTCATCAAGTGTCATGGGACCCTTTCTTCTTCTCTTTGGTGCTCGATGAAGGAGATAGTGTTAATGCCAATTGATCCTTTTCTTAGTTTGTTGCTTTGTTGGCTCAGTACTCAGTGTGAAGACTTGTGAAGGTGCCTCGGTAGCTAACCTTTTGTCTGTAGTAGAGGTTTCTATTGTATTGTCTATATTTTTTGTATTACCTTCACCTTTGTCTATTGCATCAATGGTCTCTTTAGTTGCATCACCTTATGTTGGTCCACCACTATGCTCTTAGCGTGTACCTTGTGTATCACCCTTATCTTCATTTGTGTCTTTAACCTGCTCAGGTGTCTTCTTTTGTGCTTTACTCTCTATTTCAATTGGTTATACCAAAATAGGTAACTGGCCTGGTACTATTGTTCAGATGACCTCTGTTGTGTCTTGCTCATCTATTGTCTCGGTAGCTCTGATTGACTCATCTTCTTTTTCCTTATCATTAGGATCACCTTCATTGATGTCTTTTATTGTGATCTATGGATGTCCTATGTTTTTCAATAGTTTAGGAATACCATCCAATACGTTTTCAACACTACATCATCAACATCAATCATTATAGGTTCAGTACTTGTTTGATGTCCCTCAGTATCAACTATAGATGCAATGTATGTTGCTTCCCTAGTGTCCTTGATTTCCTCAGGTGGATTCAACAATTATTCCATATTTGGGTTCTCTCTATATCCACTTCCTTCCAATTATCTTGTATTCTTAGGAAAATTCTTGGCATACTACTGCATAATATCATTTATTTGCTCTACTATACAGTCAGCTTTAATTAGACCAAGAGTTGCCTCTCTCATAAGTTTCTCGGTAGTAAGTGCATATGACTGTCATGTTGATATCTTATCATATAATTCAAAGGGAATGTAAGTAGAAAATTCAGCAAGAACTTGTTTGAATTTGATCATCATACCTATGATTGCTTCTTCAAGTTTATCTTTGTGCTTGATAGTCAGATCTGCATAAGCATGTATCTTAGGATGTCCTAACCATCCAGTTGTTCTGATTGCCTCTGCAATCTCATCAATGGTTTTTGGTGTTTTATTTTGTACAACCTTAAATTGATCAAGATTATTGTCAGAATTATCCTTGTCATCCTTGTTCCTCACATATTTGTTTCTATCTCCTTGTTGGATTCTCTGTAATGACCTTTTGTTTCCTTGTTTGGTATGTGAATTTTGGTGAGGGCCTTGTTATCTTTGCAACTCCTTTCTTCAAAGGTGGTGAATCTATAGTCACCGATTGTGATTTTATCTTTGGTGGAGACTTAGTCTTTATGCTTTTGCCCCTTTTTGTCTTAAATGCCTCAAATTGTGCTTCATCAGACTTGGTGACATCAACATTTTTTGTAGGTTCTTCATCTTGACCAACTGTGGTTTGCTCCTCAGTTTGATCAACTGACTTGTCCAATTCTTCATCAGTGATAGAAAAATTTATTTTTAAAGTCTTCATAATCTTAGTCTTCTTCTTGTCCATCTTCTCAACTTGTAGACCAATAAATATTCAGGTTTTTTCTTCATCATATATGTCAAATCTCATGGAAGATTTTTCAACTAGTTCATTGAGTGATTTTTCAATTGCGTCAGAAGCAATATCAATGTCTAACTCATAATCCATCGAAGGTAGCCATGTTGTCTTCGGTTGTGCTGCCTTGATGAGAGTAGTATCGGTGTCAACTACAAAATAGATTTCATCCTTGTATTTTTCTAGCAATTGTACTGGAACTCGAGTTCTCTTTTCCATTATATCTTTGAACTTAGCAAAATAGCCATTCATGATAGGTTCAAAACTTGTGCCTAATATTGTAATAAAATCACCGATTTGTAGTGTAATTGGTCACTTGGTTTTCCATTTGACAGTAACAATAGAGGGAAAAATGTTTTGTAGGTAGAAGAATGTGCATAGAAGTAATGAACCAATTTTACAAGTGTTTGACCGTGTTGATCTGATGGTTTTCATGTTTTCTTCAAATTGTCTTTGTAATAGCTTGGTGAGATCAAGTTTTAAATCTTTCTTAACAATCTTGTAAGCAAAGTCAATAGCTCTACATGCAATGTTGTTTGGTCTGCTGGAATGAAATGTCTTTAGCCAATAAAATATGCACTGAACTAAAGTTCAGAATCACCAATTGAGTTTGTCTTCAGACCTCTTCCATCCCACTCAGCTCCTATAAGTTTTTCAATCTCAGTTCTCAGTGGGTGCCTTAGGGATTTTTATTTTTCAAATATCAGATACTCGGTTACTGTGTCAATAAAATATTTTTAATCTTCTTTGGTTAATCCAACCAGAGATTTCCATCATGTACTCTTCTCAAAAGAATGTGTATCCATTCGGTTTGAAAAACCTTCAAAAAATTTAGGGCATTAATTAACCCTTTAACCTCCAGATGCTTATGATCATCTTTTAACTTCCCATCTGTGCATAGTGATTGGTATGTAGAAATAATCTCAAAATCCCCTATTTCACCTATCTTACAATGAATGAATGCATAAACATCTTGAACCAACATAACCCTAGGTGAAATCGATGAAAATGCACCTTTGTCATTGGGTTGGGCTGCAACATACAGATGTATCTTATAGTTTGGTTCTGTGTAAGTGGAGTTCTTAATAAGAATGACCTTTTTCTCCTTCATCTTTTCCTTCATGGTTCAAGATGAGGATGCCATGATTTCTAATTTAGGGTTTCCATGAAAGATGTTCAAATGACTCAGTAAGTGCAAAATGTGTAACGACTAACCTCTTAGTTTCTCAGAATGTCCTTAGAATCTGTAAAGTGCATGAAATACTCTAATACGACTTTTCTCATTGTTTCTTTTCTCTACTCTATGAACGCTGTGTGAATGAATAAGTTCACATTGATTGAATTTATAGAAAATAACTTTGGGCAACACAATAAATGCTCGTCACCAACCACTCAGTGAAAAAACATTATCCTAGGTTAACACTGACAATACTTCATCTCAGTGAGTGTACCAAATGCTCTATTGCCATAGCAACTTGGTTATCTCACACATATTCACCGAATGGAATTACTAACTTAGTACATATTAAGTGACATAAGTAGATCAAAGTAATAAAAAATATAATACCATAGTGCATCTTAATTCATGCTAATTTGGCTTTTGTAAAATGAATATAGTAGCTAGTGTAAGACATAGCTTTGTAAAACATAGTTCCATACCTTCTTGTATTTCTTAGGTGGAGATAGTGGAACCACCTAATCCATCGGATGAGGTGTCACTAACTGTTGTACTTGGTCTTGCATTATAATTTTATGCTTTCCTCCACATTTGATTTTTGATCCTCACAATTTCTTCAATTATATTTCCATTTCCATAAGTATTTATTTGGTCTACATAGTCTCTGCTTAAGTGACTGACTTTGTGAAAGTGAGAACATGCCATACCATAGTTTGACAAATTCCTAGACTTAGTTTACAAATGTTATTATATTGTGGTGACTGATCAGGAAAGTACTATCCAGGAAAGTGTTTTACCTTTTTGAGGCTTATTTTTGGCCAATTGTTGGGCCAACTTGTTCTAACCCTAAATCAGCATAAAGATTGTATAAGTTAGCTTAGGTTTAGGGTTTTTCATGATGTTGTATGTTTTTACGGTGGTATTGAGAGGTAAGGGATTTGTGCATTGCGATAAGATTGTAATCACGAGCTAATAATAATAAGAGTGGAATTTGTTGTTTGGTGGACATAGCCCAGGGATTTGGTGAACCACGTTAAATCTTTGTGTCTTGTGTTTTCTTCTATTTTGGTTTATTATTCTCTAATATTAGTTATATTTTTGCATGTAATTGTTATTTCTGTCATGTTAATCCTAACAATTGTCTCATACAATTTTCCATTATATGTCCATATTTACCACAGGTTGTACAACTACCCCAAGTGTTATAATCCCAAGCATAAGCATTGCCTTTCCTTCTTGGTTGATTTACCTTTTCTTGTCCTTTAGGCTTCCAAATTTTCTTTTTATTGTTCCTTCATGCTTGTGATGTATGGCCATGCATGTTGCAATTCTGACAGTAGTTATCCATGTATGGTTTTTTCAACTTGGATCTACATTCATGTGCTTGATTTCCATGCTTATTATAGCTATAGAAAATACCATGAAATTTAGGAGGGTTTCTAGGAATACCTTTTACTTTGCTCCTGCAAACATTTGATGTGTGGCCTGGTTTTCCACAGTAATGGCAAGAGGCTTCTTAGGCTTTTTACTTGAGTATACATTCCTTTGTTCAGCTTGATTTGATGATTCTCCTTGCTTGGTATACCCTAATCCAGTATTGTTGTTCATTATTCTTTGATAGTTTAGAAATTCATCCATTCTCTTAGTAATTTCTTCATATCTCTTAATCACTTCATTATGTTGTTGTAGAATCTTCAACTCATTTCTCAGTTTTTCATTCTCTTCCTTCAATACACCAATGTCTTCTACTTTTCTTGCAAGCTCAATATTCACTTGGTTTGCCTCATGAATCATAGAAACCACATGATTGGTGATCTTTAAATAATGTTCAGTAAGTCTCAATATCTCAAATTATTTTTCTTGTAACTTTTTAGTCATCTGTCTTCTGTCATCAACAACCATGTTTCTATCTTGTTCATCTTTCTTTGCATCATTCAAGACTTCAACCATTCTAACCATTTTTGTATCTTGACCAATCTGGAGTGCTTTCACTTGTTCAATAAGTTGTTGATTTCTCTCACATAGATTTGATGTGATTCCTTCATATGCATCAGATATGCTACCATATTTAGATCTAGATGTGTCAAATAGATCTAGATGTGTCAAATGGGCCATGAATCTCTTCTTCCTGATAATCAGTCTCATGACAGTGAAGTGCCATGTCCTTTCTCTTAATCAACATCTCCCTGAGTTTCTCTTTAGCTTCATTGTATTGTTCGAAATAGATCTGCAACTGTAATTTCAAATTTTCAATAGTTTTATCAAGTGTATACCTTTCCATTGTAAGATATTTTCTCTTCAGTGGTTAAACTTTCTAAACAAGAGAACTATCTCTGATACCAATTGTTGGGATAATGGAGAGGTGTGTACTAAGAGGGGAGGGGTGAATTAGTACCCTTAAAAACTTTCAAACTGATCTTTGTAACCAAATGTTCTGTAATAACAGACTGAGTAGATTGCATACACCAAACATATAATGTCACTAATGAAATGTAAATGGATGTAAAGTAAAAAATACACATACATGAAATTAATTACTCATGACACTAGTATTTTGGTATCGCAGAAAACCCTTGTTAGAAGGTAAAAACTGCAGTGGGGATGAGACCCGCAAAACTTCACTACTATAGTAAATAAAGTAACCTATTAAAGCTTACAAAGGTTGATCACTTATGATGATCTTACTCTTTTAGGAGTAACAATGAGATCAATTAGATCTACCTCATGAGAGGATTTAGCAACATAAAGTATGTGTGCACTCGGTTAAGAGATTTACATAAAGATAGTTAAGTATACTCTCTTAGGAGATTTTGGGGTCTATTACAATGTTTTAGAAAGTAGCTGAATTGTGATATGAAAAAATAAAATCTCAATATTGCGAATATAGATCCTTTAAGTGCATAAAATGTATCACCTCAATGTGAATGATAATACCTTTTTCTATATTATTCTCGGTAGCCTTGCCTCTATTCTAAAAATTGATTACTGCAATGTTGTCTTTGTCTTAAAACCCTTGTCTAATCTCTGATGTCCATAGTATGGCAGCTACTTGATCATTTTTTGATTAACATACATTAAAAAAGGACATCAAGACATTACATATATTAAACTCATTGACCTAATTAGGGTTTTACAATAACATCCCTAACCTAAGATCAACGGTGTACAAAATTTACCTTGATCATCTAAACCTAGGAGATATAAACAATTAATGTTATAAATCTGTAATTAATGTTCTCCTCGATCATTGTAAACCATTATCCAAGTCAGAAAAAATTTGTTACCTAGATTGTTGTTCCATAAAAAACTTTTATGTGGCCTTTGGTCCACTTGTTTAATGTTGTCTCTCGATGCTCGGTGTTCTTCTGTGTATCTCGGTTATACTATTGTTCAGTTATAATGTGTATCTTGGTATAGTCTACTACTCGATAATTACTGCACTAGGTTAACTTTGTGTGTGATCAGTGTTCTTGGTTAACTTTGTACTTCGGTGATTATATTGACTAGCCACTTTGTGACTCTTTTACCAACTGTCCATTTGAGTACTTGAATACTAATGAAAACCTTCAACGCTCATTTGGAGTAACAAAGGGCACATCTAAGAAAATTGAGCTTGACAAAAAAGAAGACATCAATGAACCAGATAATACTGAGGATAAGACACATGATGATATTGAATCTGAAATGATTGACATTACTGAAGAAGAGTTGAAGAGAGATGTTGATGATGAGGAGAAAGATAAAGTTGAGGAAGAAATAATTGAAGATTTGAGCATTGAAGAGGTAACACAAGGTTTGAATGCCAAGGAATAGGGACAAGAGGAACTCTTAATTCTAGATTCACCTACCAAGGAAAAACTTGAAGCTAATGCAGAGGGAGATAAAAGAAAAGAAGAAAAAGTAGATGAGTCTGCACTAGATATCTCTAAATCACTTGAAGAAGTCACCAAGATGACCAAGAACTTTGAGACAGAGGAGAACCGAGAACCTAAGGAAGAAGAGGTCATTCAAGCATTGGTACAATTACCTAATTTTGATGCTCTGGTATCTACTAAAGTTAAGAGAGATGATACATTTGTCGAGCAGATACTCAATACTCAGAAGGAGATAGTATCAATTAATGGTGATACTAGTATTTTGAAAGATGAATATAAACCGAGTAGTAGCTCACCAAAGCCAATGAAGAAGAAATCACATAAGAAGAAGGATAAGAGATATGAAGTTACATTTGATGAAGTTATAGTCATTCCAAAATGGGATACTGATAACTTATCTTATTAATAGATGCTAATCTTGCAGGACTTATTGAACAGGAAGAGGAAGCAAGAAGAATTGAAACGTGAACATCAACAGAAGCAGGTATTACATGAGATTAAATAAATATTTATTGATGCATTTTAGTTTCAAGACCTAAATGAGAAGGAACCTATCTTGGAACAATTGGTTCATATTGTTCAGAAGGTGAACACAAATGACATAGATGCTAATGAGAAACTCCTGCAAAGATCAGAGAGAAAATTTTAGACCAAGGTACTTGACAGAATTGTAGCAAAGCTTACCGGGAAGAAGGTTGCAATTTTTGATCTGGTAAGAAACTTAGAAGAAGTGATAGAGAATGTTCTCTCTGTGTACAAGAAACTATGTGATACTACATTATTTAAAAAGGAGAATTAGCAGCTTATTCAGAAGCTATAGATAGATTTGAAGTCAACAGGATAGTCACTGAGCATGGATGCAATTTCAAGCTCTTTTCATTTTAGCAGGTTGACACATGCCCAAGGGAGATTAGCCGAGCTTATGGCTAATGATGGATGAATAAGGGTGAAATTTATTTTAATTTAGACAATGTTGATACCTCACTTAGAGGTTATGCATAAAGAGGTGAAAGAGGCAAAGGAACTATCATAGAAAGATCAACTTATGAACATATCCGAGAGTCTGATTAATCTAGCTATCAAGCTAGAAATCAAGTTCCAATTTTTGGAATCTGTAAGGACAAGTTGGGATAATTCTTTATCCATGATACTACAGATCCATAAACCATTTTTGGATAAGTATGGTTTGACCCCAATGACCCCAGCAGAGAAAAGTGACAAGAGTGACAAAAACAAAAGGGAAAAGTCATAAGATTCAATAGGGGAAATGTAAGTATGTACATACATATGTTGTATATAGTGAAGTCTTTTTGGAGAAAGACCGAGTCAGAATCCTAGGGGAGTTTTGAATTCTGAATTCTTTTCAGTACTATATTTTTTTGTAAAGGACTGAAAAGACATGAAAAAGTGTTTTTTCACTAATCACAAAGGGGAATATTGTTGATCTCTAAGTTTTTTTGTTTGTTAGTGTCCTACACTTAGTCATATTCAAGGAAGGTTGGTCGGTCATCACTAAAACTAAGCTATCCCACTAAGGCCAAGACCGAGTAGTAGTTACTACTGAGCAAGTCAGAGGTTGTCAAGTACTCAATTGATGCTGAGAATAATGATTTTCAAGTTTCATAGAAGAGTTAGTGTCGAACGACAACATACAGTTATGGCAAGAGACACAATATTGACCGAGCACCAGTGTTTGGTTATGTCAAGTAAAACAGATTTTGTATATGTGTTTGGAATTTCACAAACACCAAGGTAAACCATTTTGGCTGACTTCTATGGAGCATTTAATGATCATGCACTGAGATTTAATGCATTAATTACATGTTATTTTTATGATCATGGATCCCTATGCAATCCATGAAACCAATAAAAATTAGGGATGCCTAAGAGGAAAAAGATGATGGATCTTGATCTTGATGATCTATTTATGGTATGATTCAAACCCTAATCCATGTGTGTTAGAGGATGTATGTTTGGATGTGGATATGAAGAGAAGAGATCATAAGTATATGCATATTTTTCATATCTGAAGCATTGACCAGACAGAGTGATCAAGAAGAGAGTGAAGAGAATAACAGAGATAACCAGATTGAGAGATTAGTTAATATTTGGAAAGATGAGATGGATGTTATCAACATTTGTAGTGCTAACCGAAGGATCAAGTAATGATACATTCCAGCAAGTGAATCAGGATAAATCTCTTAACAGAGTGGTCCTAACAAGCCTTTGTAAATCTCTAACCGAGTGCTTACTTTGTTGTAATTTTAAATCATTTAACAAGGTAGATTGTATAAGTCTGAAATCTCTTAACATGCTAGACCCCTCATAAGGTAGATCATCAGAAGTGATCAAAACTTTGTAGCCCTACAAACACACTTTATTACTGTAGTAGTGAATATTTGTGGGTGTCATCCTCACCCTAGTTTTACCTTCAAGGGTTTCTGGGTTACCAAAATATTTGTGTTATGTGTTCATGATTAGATGTTAGATCTTTTAGAACATTTCAATTTATGGTTATGAATACATGGTTGAATTAGTTTGTTAATAATTGTTAGCATTTGTATAGATCTGATTCACCACCCCCTCTCAATTACTGCTTTCCCATATTAGACTTCCAAAAACTTCTTCCTTCTCTCTATAGACATAGGGAACTGAGATTTTTAGTTTCTTATGCTTTTCTGAATCAGTCATGTCCCACAAAGAGAAAGTTGTTTGACTGGGTAAATGTGTGTTTTGTGACAAATGATTTTGAGGTCTCTTAGAAAACCAAAGTTCTGATGTTTGTACATGGTCTGATTACACTTTTTTTTTTAAGTGGAGACTATATTTCTCAGATGTAGATGACAATATGTTGAGATGATAGTCTCAGGTCGGAGATGATAGTTTGAGTTCAAAGATTTTTTTGACTATTTTGATGAATTTAATCAAAAGGACTGGTTTGGTCTGATTCTAGGTCAATTTGTTTAATGGAAAGAACTAGTTTTCAAGCATTCAAAACATAAGAAAAAAGAACAATCATATGTTTGAAAATATTCTTACAGGGGACAAAGAAACCTTATAGCACTAGTACATTTGAGGCCTAATTTCGATAGCTATCTATCAAAATTTCAACACCTATTTTTTGGCAATTCGACAAATGTAGCCGTCAAGGTTATTTCATTGGAAATTGCTTCAGAAGTGGTAACCATTGGTATTCTGACATCTCTATCTATCAAAACATACCACACTAATAGAAACTTATTATAGCATTTCATACAGTAGATCTATCGAAATGTCGACAGAATATGTGACCTCTCCGATGGATAGAATGTCGGGATGTCGATGGATAGGCAGTGACTATCTAACAAGAAAACCTTTCAAACATATAGCAGTCTTGTTAGAATATCTAATCTTTACTTGTATTTTAATTAGGAGATTCATATGGAATCCCTACATGTATTTTGTCCTCTAGTGGGAGGACAACTCTTTTTACATAATTCCTTTCATAAGTAAATTAGATATTCCTCCTTAAGAGAATTCCTACACATGGCACACACTTAATGTGAATGTGGCACTCATAGGATATGGGAGTTACATGCAAACTCCTACACTCATGGCTACTTAAGAGATGCTTCTTGTTAGGGATTTTTCTTGTATGAATCACAGTGCTTGAAATAACTACTTGAACACCATGCTTCCTAATACTGATTCAGGTACAAGAAAAGCCTAATTTCTAAGGACTGGATAAAGTCCTTCCTCGTTTTTGAGTTCCACAACTACTCAGGCAGGTTTTACCTTTAATGATGGCTGTTAACACAGTTTTTGTTAATGTGGACACTGGTTAAATATGTATCTTTACTGAAACAACTTATGAATAACCTTGCTGATGATCAAGCATAATCATAAACAAGATATTGCCATGCAAATCATAGCTATTGACATATTAATAACCAGTGAGACAAGGATTTCAATCCTTCTTCCTTTTCTTAATAGGAGGGACAACCTAAATGATTCTCTCTTCAAGGAATCAATAACATGGACTATGTCCTGCTGACAAAGGTCCTTAAACAAGTTCAGCTTATATGTTCTTGGTAACAGAGTATTTAAAATTGATTTGGTATTTGAAAACTTAGAACACATGTGA
>MU226297.1:282950-301960 GCA_018584345.1 Thuja plicata
TGAGCATTTTGGTGATCTTGGTGATTGTTCTTGGATCATCGTTTCATTTATGGTAAACTTTTTTATTTCTGCACTCTCTCTTGGATTCTTTCCTAAATCTAGTTTACTTTATTTATATCTTCTAACAAGTCTCGTCAAAAATATCTGACAAAAATAGAGTCTCTCTGACATTAAACCTATTGGGATGCTGACAAATATGCAATGAATGTCCAACGGGAAAACCCACTGGAGGTATAGTAGTCCCATCAAACCTAGCTGTCAAAAATGTAGTCTATCCGATGTTATACATATCAAAATTTCAAAGGATATGCAGTGACCTTCTAACAGGGCAACCTGTCAGACGTATAGAATTATCGTCGAACCTAACTGTCAAAATTTTTTCTATCCAACGTTAAACCTGTTGGGATGCCGACAGACATGTAGTGACTTTCTGACAAGAATGTCTATCATACATATAGCACTACTGTCAAAATAGTTGTCATAAGCATCAAAAAATCAACAAATACACGCACTAAAGATTAAAAAAGCTCAAGAGAGCATCATAGAGGGTCATCGTATTTGGTCCATATTACTGACAAAACATTTTACCTTTCATTAGCTCAAAAAATGCGAGGATTCAAAATAATTTAATAGAATATTTTCATGATAACGTATATTATTTAAGTTGACTTTGCACATATTTATCTACTTCGTGCACTTGTGGACTACAAGGATAGCGATAAAGAAGCATCTCCTCCCATGGCCTACACATATTTATCTACTTTGTGCACTTGTGGACTACGAGGATAGCGATAAAGAAGCATCTCCTCCCATGGCATGCATTACTCAGGCCATGGGAGGGCATGTTTATTTATTTCTATCTCCGTAGTCCACAAGTGTGGGAAATAGATAAATTCATGCAGCGTCAAACTAAAATAATGTACGTTATACATTAAAATTTTATCTATTAAAATATTTCAGATTGCCAAATCTTATGAGTTAAGGAAAGGTAAAAATTTTCCTTAGTTGTATGTACCAAAGATGGAGACCAACTATTATAGTCTCTTGAGCTCTACTATCTTTAGTCCTAGCTACTGGGTAAGGCCTGGAAGACTTATACCTGTCAATCGTCGAGAATAATCACCACCTTGCCTTTATGTACACTGCACAGTATCCAATATATTACAAAAGATTAAGAGAAGGTAGAAAATATGAATGGATAAAAGAAATGAAAGATATAATAATATTATCTTTTTGTTTACCTTCTCATAATTGATCCCAGTCTCACAAAAACCTTTTACACTTGTGCAGCTCATCAATACTGGAGGCCTAAAGGAATTTTATACGATCACTAGCACATTTTGTGCATGAATGACAAACAGTATCCAACGTTTCTAGATTCTGATAAGAGGTATGAGTATAGACCAAAGAAGGGATATCTGTGAAGGTTTTATAGACATAGGTTACTAAATCATCATCTCTGCACTGGTACTCAATCTAGAAACCCTCGTCCTCACTTTTTTCCCACCTCAGCTCAGTAAAGAACATATTCTCTAGATTTTAGACATCTAGCGAATCTCCACAAATATCCCTTCTAGCCTCCACTGAATTAGGCCTCAAATGTACTAGTTTGATGATTTTGGTCCTACTAATGTTTAGTAAAACCCCACCAAGGAACCCTTGGGAAAAAGGGTAAAATATACACAAAATAACATGGAACATGAAATATAATCATTAACCATAAGGATCATGAGATGATATAGAGTTTAAACCCCATGGTTAGGTTGAAGAATCACTACACAAATCTACACAAGAAGAAGTCTAAATACCAAAAAAATAAATAAATTGAAGGGAAAGGTCCCCCAAAACCTTGGAAAAGGTATAATTTTTTCTTACAATCACCCAAGACCCTCCCTGAAGTTACGAAACTTAACTCAAAAAATAAGACAATTTCATAGATCCTAAGTGTCATGGTTGAACTCTATTAAGGAGTGTCTTGAGCTCAAACACCTCAAAAATTAATCGAAATAAATATAAGCCTCCATTAAACTCTCCCAAGGTTTATTAAACTCTCTTATATTTTTAACACAACTAAAATTGGGTCAATCGGACACCTAGAGCTCTCAAAAAGTCCACAGGAACAAGTTAAAGACTATGGTGTCCATAGTGGACTATGGTTCCTAGAAAGGAACATGATAAATTTTTGGGACACTAGTGTACCATTCCATAGTCCTATTTATATTCCATAGTCTCATTTCTATGCTAGTGTCCAATTTTTTGTGTTTGTAGTCATTTGGGAGTGGCAAACCTAGATTGTCGTCCCTTTTCTGTGCATTTGTCTTGATCAAGGGGCTTTTTGAATCAACTGTAGGACCCCTTGGACACCATAAATCATTTTTTATATTAAAAAATACTAATTTTATGCATGTATTGGGATAATTTTATAAAAATCTATGAGGGATAGACATGTAAAGTGTGCCCAAAGTCATTGGGTGACTCCTACACTCAAGTGTAGGATTGAGGGATCCTAGATATATCTAATCCAACCTAAAATTCCATAAAATTAAAATAATTGATATGAGGGATTCCATGCCACCAATAAATCACAATTATACCACTTGTAATGACTATTGGGTCATCCTGAACGAGCCTAAATTGGCTTTGACTGACTCAAAACCACTCAAAATTGGTCAAGAAGTATGACCAAGCATGAAGGTGACTATATCAACTTTTGATGCCCTAATAAACACTCTTAATTTCATTTTATATCACTATTGGAAGTTTTACAATGATAAATACAAGAATCATCAATAAGAAGAGAAGCATAAACATGGGTGATTCATGCCCAACACCAACACTATGTCACATAAAACTACCATATATATATCTATCATATTATTACATATTCTCCACATTGGAGTATAGAAATATACAAATAATCATTTTTTAAGTAATGTAATTAATCATTACAATAAATGTTTACATTTGTAAGAATGAGAAGGTAAGAAGGAATGTGAGAAGGAAGTGGTGTGATAACATCCACATTCAATCTCAAACTAAGTACACCAGTCCCCAATGATGGTTGGAAATACCACCCAACAATGTGGAGCTTGTAGGTTCACCTCACCATTCTTGGAGATAGCCACATGACCCATATAATTATTTAAAAAACACAAGGGGCATATAATGCTTACACACACATAAGACATGAAATATAAATATCAAGTAAGATCAATCATCATCATAAGAAAGCCCAAACATTACATTGAAACATCAAGAAGTGGGATGATTCCAGATTATGAATCCACATAGGGTCACTACTCAAGTCTACATAGGGGTTTCGTGTTATAGAATAATAAGTGGGAGTGTCATTGCATAGCATGAAGGGATGACTCATGTGGAATCAAGCAATCCTTTCATGTGGACAAGGAGGCTCGATTATGCCAAATCAATGCCCCATAGATGACCATACCTTCCCAATATGTCCTTATTCAATACGAGCACTCAAGTAACATAGGAGGAATTCTCAATTATCTTATTAATGTGTTTTCCTCATTATTTTATTATATTATCACTTACATTGGTCAACTTTCCAATGGGTTACGGGGAAACTAATTTGGGCCTCATACCCCTTTGAGAGCCACTCCCTAATTTTGATTCTATTACCCACACCTAGATTCATATCAAAATCAAATACAATCATCTCAAAATCATCAATATCTCATATTTACAAAGTCATTTTTCAAACATATACATGACAAACTTAATTTGGTGCAGAGTGAACACAACAAGAAGTGTAGTGGGCTTACCCTCTTCTACAATTTGATAATGTTCTCAATTTCACTTAATCCTTCAATAGGATTGTCTGCACTTCCTTTCACAATACAAGTCTTTGAATCCCTCGTTACATAAGATACTTCCTCCCAACTTGTTCAATCTCCAATCACTTAGTTTATAGTGTTCTTAGAGACACTCTTCCTTTACCAAATCGCAACAATGGATAACTAATTTGCATTAATCACAAACTTCTAATAAGGGTTATAACTTCCTATAGACCCTTAAGACTCCACTTTCCATAGTTAGTTGTATTCAATAGTCTTGCAACTCTCTGATTTTTTCCTAACTCCTATTTGGACTGTAATAGTGGTCTCTACCTCAACACAAGAAAAGAACATAGAACAATCTTGGCAAGTATGGTTTCTAGGGTCCTCAAGTATTGCAAACACCAAAACTCAAGGTTCTTGCTCCTTCTATGTCAGGCTGCAACAGTGGAATTTTCCTTGAATGCAAGTCATGAATTAGGAACCAAGGCTATTTTTCATGGGGTTTAGAACCTTCCAACTCTACAATGACCAATCCCAAAACAAAAAGCAACCATTATAGTCCTGCATCTTTGAACTGTCACAACATCGCACCAGTCTAAGTGATCAAATTAGACTTTGTTCAAATGGATAGGTTCAAAGATGGGTCCTTGGAATATATATAGTCATTTGGGAGACTTCTATGGTCAACTTATTCCTTGAATCAATCACAAACATAAAAATAATCATGATAACATAAACCAGTGAAAGGGGAATTTAAAAGTGTAATCATTCTTATGTATTTGAATGTTATGATATCATCCCTTTTCATATTTAATCATCATTTAAAATACATCAATAATAATCTCATCCAAATAAAATGCATTAAATATTGTTAACAACATTAATGAGCATATGAAAGATTCTTGAACAAAATCAATAACAATGCATGATCAACAACATAACATCTCATCAAATAACTAGCACCATATTAGTATACATAATGAAACTAAAACCAACTCAATAAGACCAAACTATCATCTATATATGTATATATACCTGAACATGATCATGTACCATCATGTCACAACATCGTAGAGTCATCATGCACATATGATCATCACTAAACATACAAGTATAACCTACAATCCACAACAACAATGATATGATATCAACATAATCAAAAGAATAAAACTGTAATCAAATGCATCACATGTGTATGTTAATACCAAGAGAATAAAATACATAAAACTAGAGGACATATCATATACAAGGTCTAACTCATATAAAAAAAATGACAGAATGCAAACATGAGAGGTAGTACATGTTCCTTTAGTTTCTAAATCTGTGTATTTCATATCATTCATTCATGACCATAGTATGAGGGAAATTGTTTATTTCTGATGAGAAAATCTGAAGTCTTTAGTTTTTTATGAATTTTAAGGTTCTCATTAAAAATTACATTTGTAGAAATATTAAGTGTTTGAGGACTAATAGTGGTAGTGAGTTTTCTTTGGTATATTACAAAAGATTCATTAAAGACCATGTGACAAAGAGGCATAAGATAGCTTTATAAACCTCTGAGTAGAATGGAGTTGTAGAGAGGATGGAAAATACATCAATGGATAGGGATAGCAGTATACTTAGTGGTGTTGGCAATACCAGACAAATGAAAATAACCAAACACTTAAAAGTCTGAAAAAAGAATGAACACAATCTTGAATTCACCAAGAAATTTGCACACGTATCCTGAAATGCTCTTGAACAAGATAGGACCAAATAAAGTAACCACCCTAAATTTTCATTATATTTTTCATTCACCCAAACAATCACCCCACAAATATGGCCTCTTCTCATAAATTTCAAGTTACAATATTTCCATATATAACATTGACCATTTTTTCAAGAAATTGCTCTGTTGATTCAAAGGCCAATTCAACTCACGGCAAACAATGCATTACCCATTTAATAGAAGAGTGTCCATTAAAATATGGATCTTGGTAAATTATTCAAAATTTATGTCTAAGAAAGTTTGAGCAACATGGTAACTAATGTTTATTCATTTTTATTAGTGAATGAGAAAGACGAGGAAAACATCAATACAAATGCCATTCGTTTGGTCAAAATTGCTTTGCATGGTTTGAACCTACTAAGCTTCTCTTGATATTTTTTTAATAATATGTTAATTCCAAGATGTGATTTCTAAGAAGTCTTGTTAATTTAAAAGAAACAATGTAGTGAGACAAAAGCATACACTGAACACTCATGTAACAAGTCTCAAAAGTTTAGATGACTGCAACAATCATTTCTTGACAATTGAAAGGGCATACATCCTCTTCAATTTGATTCATTCAACACTATATAAAATTAAAACAATGCATGACTTTCTCCTTGTTCAATAATTTATAATTATCATACAAGATATACAAGGCTAGGAGATGATGTTTCAAATGTTTGTATTCAAAGGAATTCTTTAAAAATGTAGCTATCTATATGATAAACTACAATGCTGAGCCTCTAATATGTGAAAATCTAAACCCAAAGAAAAATAGATGCTATACAAATAACAGGAAAAAAGAAAGCAATACCCAAAAATTGAATTAAAATGTAAGATAAATTACCTGGTATAGCCTCACTCTTGTGAGGAATCATGGAGAGATGAAGATTGCCAGAAGTGAGATTATGATGCATAGTAATGGTATCTAGAGATGGCATCAGTTCTACTAGAAGGCCTAGATTATTTATTACTGACTTGTTATTGTCTTTGTAGGTGAGGATATAGCATCATATTTTCTTTGCAAATTCAAATGCACACATTAGATTAGTGCTACCATTGTGTGACAACTTGACACATGCCTCAGAATCCACTAATTTTATGCCATAAAAAAATTTAATGTGTGATAAGTTCCTCACAAGGGCACAATTACAGACCTTATTAACACAATATGCTCAAAAAATTGTAAGTGTTGAGAAAAAATGTCAAAGAATAAACAAAGTGTGGGAAATGTACAAACCAAGAGCACAATGAGCATGCACATAAATTATCAACACAATAAAAAATATTCACCGCACATAATAACATTAGAATCACATATTTGATACTATAAACATACACACAAAAACATTATGACCGTATTAAAAGACATCAAAGACAATAATTTTTACAATTTCCACTAGGAAGAAGCGTTAAATAGAACAAGACAAAAAGGAAAACAAAAACACTGACTTGAATATCTTCAATTAAAAATAAATAAATAAAGAAAATGGAAATCTATAGCAACTTCTAATAATGAATAAAAAGTAAGAACAGGTTTGATAAATTAAGAATATTCTAAGTTATTAGTTTATGATAGATCATATAAAGATCAACTTACATTGCAGCTTTTGGAAAATTTACTGCATAAGTATTCCAGTGCAAGTAATACATAATATTGACCAAAATACAAAAAAACATGAGCATATTTAGAAACATTACAGTTTTTCCTACCATTATAAGCATATTCAAGGTTTTTGATGTAATACCTATGCTCCAGAAATATTTATAGTGCCCCTTGAAACACTTGCTGAACCAAATAAGCTATCTTCCCCATTTACAAATATTCATTCATCAAGTTCTCCCCTATCATAGATTGCATCTTCATAATCCCTTTCAAGAATTCAAATGCTTGCTATAATGGAGCTCTCTTCTACAAGATCTTGAAAATATGTCAAGCCATCTAAAAGATCCAAAGCAACATAGCACAATTAAATATTGAAATGCCTGTAAATGAGATGAAAAAAAAAAATGAAAGAGTAAATTTCCACCTGTATCAATATCCTTCAACCCTTTAGTATGGCAATCTAAAGTAGGACATGGGTTTTTTTTCAAAATGTCAACTATCATCGCATTAGCCTTGTCGATTGTTTTTAACAAGACCTCTTCTGACATGTGATAGATATTGCACAGAGATGATATTAGATCAACTCCTTTACCACCTTTCCTAACTAAAATAATAGATATGTTAGTACAAATAGGGTAAATACTAAACAAGGATTAGAAAAGCAACCAAAAACAATAAACAACATCCTATCAAAATTATTTGAGTAAAATCCACGAAGCATTACCAAACCACATAGAATAATTAAATAAAAAAAATTTGAATTGTATAGGAACATGCAAAATTAGAATAGCCTTCCATACAAATAATTCACCCACTAAGACAAACAAGGGACTATAAAACAAGTCAAATATCAAACTAATGAACCTAAACACACATTTGCACAAACCAACAAACATGAAAAGAAATCCAGCTCTCAAACTTACCAGTATTGATACCAAACCATTTGTGCAAGTCACCAGGTATTTGAAGTGGCTAAAAACATGGATTCTAAGTGCCAAAAGATCATTTTTGCAGGCCTAGGAATAAAAGACAACTTTATTTGATTTCTTGTTTGTAGGATTGGTAAGGCCTAGTGGACTGAAGGAATTGAATTCTTAAGGGTATATGGGAAGTTATAACCCTTGGTGGAAGTCTAATCCTTGGTCAGGTAAATAATACATGTTGGATAGGTTGGAGAGTATGAATCTAGGAGCTATGAAGACTTAATGTCACTGTCTCATGCAAGAATGGCATTGCATTGAGGGAACCCGGTAGATTGAGACAGTCAGCAAGTTTTAGAATTTTTTTAAAGGAGTACAGTGATTGTGGGAACATCATCCAATTGTCAAAGAGACTGGGCCAACTACACTTGTGTTGTGTGCACTCTGCACCAAAAAGACAACCATGTCAAAATAGAGGGGTTATTTGATTCCTTGTATGTTCTCTATCTTCATTATGAACAACTTATAACAAGTTTAGAAAAAAATGAGTAAATGATACATCAAGCTTAAAAGAAAGAAATTATAGTTATATGTATGATATTTCTTTAGTCGATAATAATTTAGATAATGAATTAGACATCCAACACACGCTAAGAAAATGATGAGACCCACTTTTTCCTTGCACAATAATGAAAGTTCATGCACCTTATTTATCAGCACCCTTCGCCTCTTTGAGAATGTCACCTACCGATTTTTTTGGTTCTTGATTCTCTTTATTTCTATCTTTCTATTTTATTTTACCAATAGTTGGTTTACCCAAGTAGGTTCATTTGGAGTGATTGTCCAAATCAACCCAAAGTAGGAACTTGAATCATCAATTTTGGATGCTATATTGAAGTTAGAAGTTTTTTTCAAAGGTGTAGAACCTATAGTAAGAGATCTACTTGAAAATTTGAGAGATTTAGTACTAGATTACAAGTGAAGCTATAAGCTCTGCATCAAGTGGTGTCAGAGCTCAGTAAGAGTTCTTAGAAGAAAGACAAGATGTTAGTGGGAGATGGAGAAACCAATCTCAAAATACCACTTGAAGCCTTGCAATGTTGAGAGTGGGATAAAGGCTACATTTAAGACCCTAGATAAGGAACAACCTTATTGAGATTCACTTTATTTTGAGAATAGTTTTATATTCTATACTAAACAGGGCCAACCACGTGAAGGTGAAAGCTCATTTGGCCCCACGCCCCCCTAACATCACTCTAAATTCCCCATTAACATCTAACATTCATTCATTATTTCATCCATTAATAAAATGTAACATTCATTAATTATCACATGATGACATTCATTAACACATTATAAAATTTATGAACATTCAATATCACATAATTAAATTCATTGGCACATAAAAATTACTCATTATCAACTAAGGTGCATAGATGACAATCATTTTTTTTTCTTTGATTTTCTCGATTTTAAGAAGAAATCATTAAGAGGAGCATCGGTGTCATCATGATCATCTCCCCTCTCATCAGATCTCAATGCACGTCTAGTTCTCTTTTGATACAAAGGGGGGTCATTTGCAATAACATATAAAAGGGTTAAATTAAAAACATTTTATTATAATTTGTTACAAGCATTTTAGTACTTTAAAGGACATAATCGTATATCTCTATCAAGAAATCAATATTAAATAGATTAAGTAGTGATCACATAACTGTACATTTCATTCATGTCATTGATCTTCTTCTTCATCCAACTCAACACCATGATCATCATCATCATTGAAATCATCACCACCACCATCTTTTTTGTTGTCTTCATCATCATCGTCATCACCATCAACATCATCATCATCATCATCATCATCATCATCATCATCATCATCAGTAACATCATCACTGTCAGCATCTTCTTCTTCTTCTTCAATAAAAGTTGCGTCAGGAACATCATCGACTAACTGTCAATTGTGATCATCATCTACATCATCTTCTAGTTGTTCACAATCTTCTTCTTCCATTGGATTATACCTTATCAGGCTTCCTCTTGGATCATGTCTAAAAAAAAATGATCAACCCAATTTATTTTGAACCTCTGAGAAAAATACCTTCTCACATTATCTTGGAAGAACATAGGGCTCAACCCCAACTGGCTCAAACCACCTTGTATTAATCATTGTAAATCTATTGTCATGTTCAATAAAAAATCTATCAGGATCATTTTGATTAATTTTTAGCCTGTACCATCTGACGACAAAGAGAACTAATCTAAAGGAATTAAATTTGCACTCAAGTATATCATCCAAAATTCCATAGTATTGATTTTCAGACTCTCAAGGATGTAAGTTCTTTCTAGATGAAAAATTAGTCACTTGAAAGACTGCACTTATCCCAGAATCACAAGTTTTCTTTGTGCCATCCAACTTTTTGATGCAAAATTTATGACCATTGCAAAACATATCCTTTTGGTGTTTGACCTGCAAAAATATGTCAAACATGTATAAATTATTGCATCGGGAGCTTATAAATGTAGAGGTTATTAACAAATTGATACGTACCTGGAAATCTCTTAAACCATATGCTAAATGTTTTTCCCTTTTCTTAACATTTGGATCTCCATTACGATGAGATTCTTTAACCAATCAAGACACAACTTGCCATGTTAATGTGTGACCTAAATGATGACATCGTTCAATCCATACTATCATTCAATCTTGATTAGTTGCAATATACAAATGTATTGCATCCCACTCTCAAACAGTTGTACAAAAAATAAATAGATGACTTACAACTGATTAATTTTGAATATTAAGAATTAATTAACTACTACAATAACATCTTATAATTTATTACCTCTCACTTTTGTCAATCTACCTTCCCCACCAAGTACTCCCCTTTGAATTTTCTAATAGCGTCGAGATCCCAAATGCGATCTATATGGATCTTTGCTGCAAGCTTAGGAAGATATTCAGTAATGTACATCATAGTCTGGTATAACATATATCCCTCCACCAAAGAACTCTCACGATGTTCTCTTTGTCAAACCAAAGCCTTCAAAAATTTCAAGTGCCTCTCAACCATTCACATTGACTGAGTGTGTACGGGTCCAAAAAATTCAATCTCCTCAACTTGGTGTATGAGGTAGTGTTCTTTTACATTGAAAAAGGTTGAAGGTAGACACTTTTGCATTTCACACATTAGATGAGGAATTCTTCTCTTCCAATATTTTATATCTTCTTGTAAAGTGATGAAAAGGGAGTAAAGGATGATGGTTTGATTATTAATTATTGTTTGATTTGACTTTCTTAACCCTACTTTACACTTAATTGAATTGTATTGATTATGTATTGCAATTGTGATTAGGGAGAAGATAAGATACTCCTTTTCTATCCTCAAATGCACAAATGGAAGATCCAAGTTGATCAACCCAAAAGAAGGGGTAATGCACAAATGAATCAACTATTTGGAAAAGAGAATAAAGAAGGGGATCTTAAATTCTATTAATTGATTAAATGAATATGTTTAATTATAGTAATTAAAAAGGATAGGAAGAAGAACCAACCTTACAAAATTGCAGATCAAAGAATGTTGTTTTTTGAGGTCTGTAGACTATTTTTAGAAAAACTGATAGATGATCCCGAACCGGAATGCAGAGATGAACAAAACCCAGAAATATTTTCTCGATCTGATGTCATCTTATGAAAAAGGTTGACCTTGATCCACAAATGTAAACCCTGACCCAATAATGTTGACCCTAACCTACACAGGTCCGACAAAGAATCTGGTCGCACCATCCGAAAGAAAGTCGAAAAGGGTATCTAGATCTAGTCTCAGATCCACCATCCCGAACCTATACCTGCAAGGAAAAGAGGATTATTTGTTGTGGGGGAAGGGTTTGCCTTAGTCAAACCCCAGTTTTGGAATTAACCTCAAATATATGTAATTGAAATTGCATAAAGACAAACAAAGTAAATGCTCAAATTCACCTTGCTTGTAAAAGTTCTTGTGGCGGATTTGAATACGTGGATCCACAAGTATGCTTAAAAATGTGAAATGTAGAAAGTTAGGATGTATTCAATCTCTTTCTTTTAGATCTCCAACACCAAGTCTTGAATGCGTTCTTGAATTTGCAATAGGCTTGAAAGAAGGTGGATGGAGAGATCACCAAAAGCACACTATGTAGCTTGAATCCTTCAATGGCCTCCAATGGATCTCCTTCATGAAAATGGATCCTTGAATGGATGAATTATTGCTTGAAATATTACTCCTTAGCTTGCTTGGAATTCACTTGATAATGCTCCTCAATGGCTTAATTGTGCTTAGAAAACTTAGAGAAAATGAGAGGAGAAGGCTCCCTTTTATATAAAAATAGAGCACAATCTTCTAAGGAGGCTGACATAGGATAATTAAATTCCCATTAAATCCTTTACCCTTAGGAGAGGAGCTATATTAAATATAATTTAGGAATCGATGCTTCAAAACCCAAAACAGCCGACCCAGAAGCAGGAATTAACTTTTGCAAAGACTGACATGCAGAAACTATGGGACCCTAAAGTTTGAACCCTGGGTCAAGGTCAAGGTCAACCTTGACCTAGGTTAGGGTCAAGGTTTACCTTGACCTAGGCTAGGGTTGAGGTTGAAATAGACCCAAAATGTCAACCCTAACCTTGAAGTCCAGAATCTCAGGTCTGCAGTCCAGAATGCATAAATCAGGCTGGAAAGAAGTAGAAAGAGGGGCAGAACAGGAGAAAATCCAGGTCTAACTCAGGAACCCATTCTAGGTGCTTGATATGACCCCAAACCACTTACTCAGAAGGCTAAACAATTCTACAATAGAAGTGCTTCCATTTTTTGACTGTACATTTAGCCCCCACTTTAGCAAGAGTAAGAGCTCAACACAAACTCTTGGTAAAGGAGAACATAAAGAATAGACAATCTTATTGGAACCAAAAAGGATAAAGAAACCCTCAAGCCCCCAAGGGACTTAAGTTTTTATCAACTCTAAGATCACAATAAGAGAGACATCACTTAGTTAAGAAGATAGAGAAAGGGTGTGATTATCTTGCCCAATGAGAACTTATGTCTCATTGTGAACCACACAAAAAGCATAACTAGAAAGATGGAGTTGAACTTCCTAGTGAATGTGGCTACTCACTAGTCAACCCATCAGGGAGATCCATTCTTAAAGGGATCAAAACATTGTAAATTGAAAACTAGTGGGATCAAGAGATCCATGTAAATTTAAACGAGAGGGATCAAGAGATCCTAAAAAGGTAAAAAAATGGCCATGCTTTAAGAATTAGTTTCTTTTAATCCATAAAGGGAAATGTTTTAAATCTTGAAAACTATTTTGAATGTGTGTGTGTGCAAAAAGTGAGTAGAGTGTATGCCCCCATGTTAAATTCATTGCTAACACTTTAACAGGAGCAATGGTTTTAACGGAAATATCAACAACTCTATGGTTTACGTTTCCACTACGAGATGCCCCCAAAGGAAGACAAATCAAGGGAAATAAAACATAAACACACATAAGAACACAAGAGGGATCTACCTAATGTGGGGTCAGTATGATCATAAGATAACATGTACATAGAAATATAATATTATTGCAAATGAATTGACATCATTCCCCAAAGAAAGTAGAACTACAATCACAAAGGAGGAAAGAAACTTAAGAATTATGAAAAGGAATCTTTTTGGACCACAATATGGAGACCAAAAAAAATTAGTGCTACCATGTTGTAGATCCAGGAAGATTATACAAGGAAAAAAGTTACAAATAATAGCACAATTACAACATAACATGAAACAACATATAGAAGAATGAAGATACACATAGAAGAATTGAACAATAGATTTGATTCCTTTATCACCTTGCACCAACAGTATAACAAGGGTTGTATAAAAGAATCTAACAAACATTTAGAAAAACACCTTATGGGGGAAGCACAATACAACATATAAACACAAAAAAGGCTAACATAAAGGATGAGCCAATCAAGCATGTTGTCAACCCTCCCCATCTTGGTTGATGTTATTTAGGGTAGGTGGGAAACTTGCAAGAGGGACTATATCCAATATAGTAGGAATGATAGCCAATTCCAAACAAGGATCCTCTTGAGAATCACAATGCTCATTACTAGGTGTAATTGTTAATTGAGTTGAGAGCATATAAGGTAAATCATTATCAAGATCAATGGTCTCGTATTCATCACTAAGATCAATAGGATCATCGAGAGTGTCCTCCTCATCAAGATTGATTGAAATGGGATCCAAGATGCGAATAGGATCATCATACTCAATCATCTTAACATCATGAATATTAACATCCAATGCATCAGGCATAGGTTGATTGAAGGTAGGTAATGAGTTTCGAATCATAGAAGCATGGGCTCTAGCATTAGCTCTATGCTTCTTACGACGTTCATTAGCAGATTTGTTACGTTTAACTTTGTTTGGCACATGTTGAGAATGAGGAGGAATGAAAATAGGTTCCTTCACAGGTTCTATAGGAGGATTCTCAATAGGTTTCAATGGAAGAGTATAATTTTGATTAATTTTATTGGCAGCAATGGATAAAGGAGGTATTGCAGGACTAGGAAAAATACCACGGTTGGAATCAATTCAAGGCATACTTAACTTAGAAATTTTGTGATGTTTGTAAGCTTGATATGAGTGAAAGAGATGATCAGGGTGAGGACATGAATTAGGTAATGAAGGCCGAAGAAAATTCAGAGTAGCACAATCTCTAGGCCTAGAAGGTTGATACAAACTATGATTAATCATTCTAAATTCTTCATTATGAATGAACTTAAGACATTTATGAATGGGAGAAGCAATAGCATGCATAGCAGTTATCCAAGGTAAACCAAATTTGATTTGGAATTGATCTGAAGTAGTAATAATTATGAAGGTAGTATCTACAACTTTACCACAAAGTTCAACAGGTAAGTTAATAGAACCAAGTATAGGATAAAGAAAGCCATTACAAGTTTGGATCCATGCATCAGATGAGTCATAAAAATCACATTGTAAGCCTTTCATAAAAATATTTTCTTCAGTAATGACATCTATTAAAGATGTGGGATCAACTAGACAACCATGAGTAGGTATCTTAGCAATCCTAGCATAGATATAAAGGGGACCCTCGGGAGCCTTAATTGTTTTAGAATCACCAAAGGTAATTAAAAGTTCCCCTGGTCGCTTATCCTTAGTTTGTTTTTGAGTTTTAGGTGGGATTGGAAGTTGAAGTGGAGGTGAAGGATCTTGAACAATAATTTTAGATGGCGCAACACTCTCCACATGATTAACAATGTTATTAAGATCATCCATCTTTGAATCATAAATAATGTCTACAGAACATGGTTGAGCTATAGTATTAGTATCATGTGTAGGTAAATGATTGGTATAGATTTGAAGGTTTTGATTAGGAGGAGAAACATATTTATTCCTATTACCATCACAATTATCAGCAGACAAAGCTTTAGAATCAATCAAGTCTTGAATCTTATGCTTTAGAGAGTAACATTTTTCAGTGTCATGGCCATTCTGGCGATGGTGTTGGCAGAAAGCTTTAGAATCAAAGGATTTTGAAGCTATCATGGTAGGAAGGAGAGGTCGAATAGGAGGCAAGGTAATCATACTAGCACTTAACAACCTACTCATTATAGAATGCAAAGTTTCAAAGAGAGGAGTAAATGTATGATTCATACGAAAAGCAGTGGATGTAGAAGCATATTAGATGTAGCCACAACTTAATCAGCAACCACATTCGTCTGTTTATTAATATTGACATAGTTCTTAGGTTTTTGAAACTTATTAGGATTAGGAGCATTGTCACTCTTATCAACTAGAACAAGAGCCATTGGAGTGTTGCTCTCAAACTGACTCACTTGTAATTGATAATGGTGAAGTGTTGCACATAATTGTTAAAAGGAGGTAAATTTAGTAAGCAGAATCTTATCCCTAATATCTTTTTGTAAATTTGAAATAAACATTTGTTGAATATCAATATCAGGAATAGGATAAGAAATTTGAGCATACAAATGCTTAAATCTACCAATAAAATCAATCAATTTTTCCTTAATGTTTTGTTTACAATGCATTAAATCAGATAAGGACACTTGTGGTCCAATGTTATTTTGAAATTGTTGAATGAAGGAATTGTCAAGTTTAGGAAAAGAATCAATGGAATAGGGAGGTAAGGAACAATACCATTGTAAAGCCTTATCTCGAAAGGTTCTAGCAAAAAATTTAGCTAAAATCTTATGGTCATGAGCATAATCACTACAAAGGATTTGAAATGTTTTAACATGAGTAACGGGATCACCTTTACCATTGTAATTCTCAAGACGAGGCATATCGGCTTGCTGAGGGACAATAGCATGAATGATGTCTAGGGATAAAGGACTACCCATATCACATGTAGGAATGTTAAATTTGGATTGAGTTAAAGATGCAAGTTGTTGTTGTAAAGATGACACAATTTGAGCCAAAATAATAATTGTAGAATCATTAGAGGAAACAGGTGGCATAACAATGTTAGGAACACTAGGAAAAGTGTAAGAAGTAGCAGGAATAGAAGACACAACCGGTGGAACATTAGGAACCACAGTTGGAAGAGGATTAGTATAAGTAAAAGGCACACTATGATATGAAGGTTGTGAGGTAGGTAAAGATACCGGTGGAGCACTCATAGGGATAGGTGCGCTTGGGAGAGAAGTTGTTATCAAAGGAGGAGTGTAAGTAGGAATACTAGGTAGAGGAATTAAAGAAGGTCCTATGCTAGTGACAATGGTGTGAATCCTAACTCTTGAGCCTCTTGAGCTAAAGGTTTAACATTCAAATTCACAATATGAGTAATACTATGCAATAAATTAATACCTTGATCATTATCATGGAGGACTTTCTTAAGAGCCTTTATAGCTTGGATAGAATCTTGATTATGGTTTTCTTGGATAAGCCAATTTCCCATTTTATCAAGTTCGGTTGAAATTTTTTGCACTTGTTCAGAAGGAACTCTTAAAGCATCATCTTCATCATGAGATGAGTGAGAATATTTATGCTCCACAGAAGGATTGGAATCATGAGTTATCAAATTATCATCCGAGATCCTAAGGAAAGGAGAGGAAGACTCAAGATCAAAGGAACCCATAAGTCTACGGCTTCTTCTAACCGGGATACTATAAGTAGGACTAGATGTGGTAAAGCTCATACACCAATACAATGAAAATGAACTAACACAAGACTTTGATCTATTGAATTTAAACGCAATTTGAAAGAACATGCAAGATCTAGCATAAACAATGTAAATCTAACACCAAAAAAGAAAGACTTGTCTATCATGGGTTCACCAAAATGTAAAGTGATGAAAAGGGGGTAAAGGATGATAGTTTGATTGTTAATTATTGTTTGATTTGATTTCCTTAACCCTACTTTACACTTAATTGAATTGTATTGATTATGTATTGAAATTATGATTAGGGAGAAGATAAGATACTCCTTTTCTATCCTCAAATGCACAAATGGAAGATCCAAGTTGATCAACCCAAAAGAAGGGGTAATGCACAAATGAATCAACTATTTGGAAAAGAGAATAAAAAAGGGGATCTTAAATTCTGTAATTGATTAAATGAATATGTTTATTTTTAGTAATTGAAAAGGATAGGAAGAATAACCAACCTTAAAAAATTTCAAATCAAAGAATGCTATTTTCTGAGGTCTGTAGACTATTTCTAGAAAAACTGACAGATGATCCCAAACTGAAATGCAGAGACAAACAAAACCTAGAAATATTTTCCCGATCTAATGTTGTCTTATGAAAAAGGTCAACCTTGACCCACAAATGTCAACCCTAACCCAATAATGTTGACCCTAACTTGCACAGGTCTAAAAGAGACTCTGTTCACGCCGTCCAAAAGAAAGTCGAAAAGGGTATCCAAATCTAGTCTCAAATCTGCAGTCCTGAACCTATACCTGCAATAAAAAGAGGATTGTTTTTTTGTGGGGGAGGGGTTTGCCTTAGTCAAAGCCCAGTTTTAGAATTAACCTCAAATATATGTAATTAAAATTGCATAAAGATAAACAAAGTAAATGCTCAAATTCACCTTGCTTGTAAAAGTCCTTGTGGTGGATTCGAATCCATGGATCCACAAGTATGCTTCAAAATATGGAATGTAAAAATGTAGGATGTCTTCAATCTCTTGCTTGTAGATCTCCAATACCAAGTCTTGAATGGGTTCTTGAATTTGAAATACGTTTGGAAGAAGGTGGATGGAGAGATCACCAAAAGGGCACTATGTAGCTTGAATCCTTCAATGGCCTCCAATGGATCTCCTTCATGAAAATGGATGCTTGAATGGATGAATGCTTTCTTGAAATATTACTCCTTAGCTTGGTTGGACTTCACTTGATAATGCTCCTCGGGTAAGTGCAAGAAGTTGAGTACCAATTCCGCGGAAGTCTTGTGGGCTTGAAAACTACCGCTAGAAACAAGCACCTGTTTTGAAAAAAATGGGCACCCGTCTTACGCTCAGACACCCGATCCAAAATTCAAAAAATGGGTGCCCATTTTTTAAATTATTATTATTATTATTATTATTTTTAAAAAACTCATTTTTTTATGCCGATTTATTACATTTAAGAAACGGGTACACGTTTTTAAACGTGTGCCCATTTTTTAAAATTCAAATTTACCAAGCCACCATTTGCATTGGATTTCGGTTCGGGATAGGTTTGGTGGGACTAGGCCTATGCTTGGACCTCCAAAATAATGGCTAAGGCATTTGAACACCATATTTCTAAATTATCATAATTTTTTGAGGGTCTTCCTAATCAAAATTTTTGATGAAATTAAAACCCATTAGAGATCTTACTGTCTAGATTTCAAAAATATAAATTTTATAGTGATATGATAAATTTTACTATTTTTACAAT
>MU226297.1:302010-338025 GCA_018584345.1 Thuja plicata
TTTATAGTGATATGATAAATTTTACTATTTTTACAATATTTATTAATCAAAAGTGGTACCTAAACTTAAAATAGCAAGGTTCACTAAAACTTTAATAACTTTTTTGATTTTAGGTTTTTGAAAAAATAAATTATATGTGACCAATCTACATAGAATTCTATTCAAAATAATAATAAAAAATTTCTCAAAAAAGTGAAATTTTTATCAAATTATGGTGGTCGTACACGAGAGGTTTTGAAAATGTACTTTATAGTCAATTAAAAATTAATAAAAAAATATATATTCAATTAAAAAAAAAGAAAAAATATTCTGACCAATCTTTGATGTGTTAGGTACCTTCCCCGAAAAGGATTTAGAAAAATTCATTTATTTACTTCAAAATAGGGTGGTCGTACACATGCGGGGTATGGTCCTGAAACAGGCATTTTGAAAAAGAGGTTTTTAAACATGCCTACTAAATATGTTTTTTACCATGTGGGTATTTAAATAAATTACATATTTAAAAAATAGACTCTGATCACTACCTTTTCTATTAGTCAATTTTTTTTATATTCAATCTCTAAGTACCTCAAATTTTGACATCAATTGACAGACAATTTGAAAAACAGGGAAAACACTTCCACTTTTTGCCCAAAAAGTGGACTCAACTTCTTGTTGGCACCCCCTCAATGACTTAATTGTGCTTAATAAACTTAGAGAAAATGAGAGGAGAAGGCTCCCTTTTATATGAAACTAGGGCACAATCTTCTAAGGAGGCTGACATAGGATAATTAAATTCCCATTAAAGCCTTTACCCCTAGGAGAGGACCTATATTAAATATAATTTAGGAATTGACTCTTTGAAACCTGAAATAGCCGACCCAAAAGCGGGAATTAACTTTTGCAAAGACCGACATCTAGAAACTGTGGGACCCTAAAGTTTGAACCCTGGGTCAAGGTTGAGGTCGACCTTGACCTAGGTCAGGGTCAAGGTCGACCTTGACCTAGGTCGAGGTCGAGGTCACATAGACCCAAAAGCTCAACCCTGACCTTGAAGTCCATAATCTCAAGTCTGTAGTCCAGAATGTAGAAATCAGGCTAGAAGGAAGTGGAAAGAGGGGTAGAACAGGGGGAAAGCTAGGTCTAACTTAGGAACCCATTCTAGGTGCTTTATATGACCCCAAACCACTTACTCAAAAGGCTAAACAAGTCTACAATGGAAGTGCTTCCATTTTTTGACTATACACTTCTTTATGAATTTCTTTAGATGACAACCACCTACAAGACATTCAAGACACAAAAACATATAAAGAAGAGACTTTACAATATATTACATAACAAGAAAAATAAATTGTGAATAAAATAAATATATACAACAAATTGAACAGATATCATTGCTTACCTCATGTATTTTCCAAGATCATCTATCACTTATTTGATGTTATTGTTGAAGTTCTCTAGGAGAGATAAGGGTAGCACGTACTACAACAATTATAAAAATAATCATGTTATTCTTTTCTCACATAATACAATGAAAAGTACATGCAGTTTAAAAATATATTATAAATACAAAAGAACATGACTTACCTTGATGAAGGTATGCCAATCATGCATTTCCAACCCTAGTCCAAATTCACTTTTCTTTGATATGAGATTGCTTATGTTCGCAACAAATCATGTGGGAAATCAAATTTCTCATATGACTTATTTTATGGCATCACTTTACTTCTCTTTTAATAACCAGAGAAGGGAACTTATATTAATCTGTTCTCCATTTCTATTTGATTCATTGAAATTTTTCATTGCATGATTGGATTCATGAATGTCATTACAAATTTTGACAATTTTTTCTTTGTCACACCTTCCATCCAATATCTTCCACAATATCTCCGTTACATTCTCTCCAATATGCATAGTATCAAACAAATGCACAATTTGCAACTCCTCATAGTAGGGAAACCTACTAAATTATTTACGATAAATTTTTAGTCCCTTTGGAAGGTGCTCAGTAGTATTTCCTTGACAACCTTCACGATCATCAATTACATAATCAGCAAACAAAACACAATAGAAATATATAAATTCCAAACATAAACTATTAGGTAGAACGGTAGTACTTTGACGACTAATTATATTATATTCCAACTTTCATAGGCGAGTTGTCATTCTTTGTGGCTTAGATGTAGTCTCTTCTTTCGCATTGAAAATATGTTTTTTGGTAGTTTGATACTTATGATTTCTATGGAGGAAGCTCCTATACTCATCAAACACCTGCTCTCCTACACTTTTTGAATGACGAGATTTCATCTTTGGACCACAAATTTGACATGCAGATTTTCTCTTTATTTGAAGACCTACAAGATAATGATACAATTGGATTAAATATGTTAATTTTTATATTTATAATTATCATGTGCAACTTGAATTCACCGTAACATACCATAAAAATGTGTTAGCCCTAGGGAATCATGTATTATCCATATAAGCATTGTATGGAATTGAAATTTTATGTGTCTTATTGGTTTAGAGATGTCATACATAGTGAAACCATTCTATAACTCTAGAAAATCATCGATAAGAGGCTCAATATATATAATCATATCTTTAACTTGGTATTTACCTAGTTGAATGAATAACATTACATAATTATTATGACCATTTTACTGCAAGATTTAAAATTACATGCAGATAACTATTAAATGATCAAATATCTGGAACAATCATTGCCACCATAATGTGCTCCCTCTTTATTGACATCCATGGAGAAATTTTATTCTTTATGACAAAAATAGGACAAACAGAGTAAACAGATCTTAGCTCTCCAAATGGATTGACACCATCCGCTACCAATGAAAGCTTGAGATTTTGAGGTTCTTCGATAAAGTGCAGCCAATTTTCCTCTATGTCCTTAAATGCAAAACCATCCGCAAGAATTCAAATAATGTCATCTCGAATCCTATTGCATGCATGGTAATCCATAAATTGTGTCAAGCTACTACACCTAAAAAATCTTTGCGAATGTGGTATAATGGGGATGTAACGAAGAACCTTGTGAGGCACCTTTTTTGTTATTTGATCTATTGCAAATTCATGTTCTTTATGATAAATAATATGATCATTGGCACATGCATCTATTTCTTAATACTCCATTCCAATATCTTTCATAGTGGCACATAATTCTTAGTGTGGGAGAGGGAGAATATTCGATGGTGGTAACAAAAAATCACCTATCAATCTATAGAAAAAAAATATAATTTGTTAATATTAACAATATTTATGGTACATGTTTCACCCTTTAATTACTATAATGACATATATGACATACCTTAGCATACTTGACATTGTTATGTTGGATAAACCATTCATAACCTTCAAGTTCAACAACAACAATACAGCAGAGAGAAGAGTTATTTGGGAGCCTTCGTAAAGAGTCGTGGCTTCCTTCTCAAGTAGAGGTATATCATGGATGACATCAACATCATCCTAATCATCATTATCATCATCCTAATCATCATCATCAGTTGTGTCAGTACCAAATGTGTCATGGATCAATGTATTAGTACCATCATCTTCAAATGTGTTATTTGGCGCACGATCATCATCTTCCATGGGATCATAATCTCCAGCTTCAATATTCCCACCTCTATGATCCTCCACTTCCAAAACCATATTCTCCATATTCGCACCTCCATGGTCCATATCACCTACTTCCCTAGGGAGGTCAACCTATATAAAAATGATGAACACAAATAAACCATGATAATGATCTCATCATCAAGTGTATTTAATTTATATATATTAATTGCTAAATAAATATAATGAAAAACTTACCAATTGATGATAATCAAACCCCCCTTCAATGTGATTATTATCCCTATAATGTCTCTTAGCTATTTTGATTAGCAATCTTCTAGTGTTTAAGCCCTTAGAAATTTTGTAGGGACAATAACATTTTTCATCACCTTTTCTGTTGAAGTTAGAAAATAATCTATTGATTGTACCATCATTATGTTCTTCACTTAGATTTTCTGACATGATCCTTCTTCACTTAGATTATCTATAACCTAATTATATATAGAAATTGAAAATTTAGTTATGATATGATGTTTTAGTATAGTATACCAAATTGAAATACTTCTTCAATTGTAGTCTTCCACCTCAAACTCTTTCCTATTTTGGTAAGAAAGAAAGATATTCAAATAATATAGTATTTTGTAAATTAAAATAAAATATCATATGTATTATACACAAAATATATCATAAGTGCATCAAATTTGACCAAGCTCTACTGGAAGCTAGACCCGGCAACAAAGGGACTTGTGATGATTTTCACAATAGTACATTTGTTGCAGGGTAAGGTCCTAGTAGTGCTTAGGCAAATCTGCATGGTGAAGGTTGTATATGTTGTATATGTTGTGTGCGTGTGTGTGTGTGTATACATGCATAAAAAATGGGGCCTTTATCTTTGATCATAAAATGAAAAATATGCCTATCTAATTCTTTTTGAGGATGTAGGGAACAAAAAATGGAGGCAGCTTGAGACCACAAATGGAGGCAAGTTGTTGATTGATGGTGCAGTGAACAACACCCGTTAGTAATTTTATCGAATTGTAAATTTCAATTTTCAACCATTCTGTGATTATAGAACATGGATGAAATCTTAGAAAAAAACAAAATGTAGACACGGCAGATTACTTACTTTTTTATTCTATAGTACTTACTATTTTAGTGCATGTTTCACCTGCAACTTGATCAAGTCGTGTTTGATGCTTCAAGATAAATGGTCGTAAATATCTCACATATAGTTGTCTCGAACCCAGCTGCCAACATGCATGCCAAATGTCAAAAACATAAAAGAGCATCATAAATTTGGCAGTTATCCAAAATACAACTATTGATATTGCATGGTTATTGTAGTAGAAGATCTAGCCACTGGAGGGGGGTGATTTTTTGGTAGAATCCACTTTAGTATGGTCAGGGGATGGTGAATCATCCACCAATTAATTGGTATGAAGATGAGAGGTAAGACATTGGTTATTATGATGGAAAATGGTTATTAGGATCAATGTGTAGGTGTACAATCCCTTGGGAGGATCTAGAAGTGTTTGGAAGAGTCCTTGTGGCAAAGCATTCACCAGTACATATAAGAGTTGATCAGAGAAGGTATATGCACAGGTGAAAAACATGCAGATTTGACCAAGCATTACTGGAAACTTGACTCGAAAACATATGGACTAGTGATGATTTTGACAATAGTACATTTTTTGTCTGGTAAGCTCCCAGTAGTGCTTAGGAAAATCTACATGGTCATCAACTATGCATATATCTTCTCTAATCAACTCTTATATATTGGTGAAGGTTGTGTATGTTGTATATGTTATGTGTACAATTTGTTGATTGATGGTGCAGGGAACAACACCCATTAGTAATGTGGGTTAGGTCTTGTCTTTCAATTCTACCTAAATAAATAGACCTCTTAGATGACCATCCTTAAATATAAAATATTTGATATCTATTATGGTTAAGTCTTAAGTAAACCAAAAACTACGAACCTAAACCCATGCAACATCTTTAGGTGAATTAAATAAAAATTGGGAATGCTCATTTGTACATGTAAAATTAAGAAAAATAGAAACCAATCAAATATAGTAATATAAACCATTCTTTGCATATGTCATAGCCACATGCATTACTAAAGCCACAAACACTAAAACCATTAAAAAAATTGTGCCCCTTACAACATATGACATATGTTGTGCTAGCATGTCTTATGCATGTCTGGTTACTTCATTTGGTTATGAATTTTTAGGTATAGTTTGTTATGTATGTATGAAGCATACTTTATTGGCTTATGGTATACCTTGGCATGTATGTATGGATCATACTTTCTTTTATATAGATTAAACTATATGTGGTTCAATGTGTGAACACATTTCTATTATATTGGTTTACTTTTTGCATATTGATCTTTTGAGATTTTGCCATCCTTGACTGAATCAAACAACAACCTCTATGTAAGAATGCCTCCAAGACCAAAGGGATTTTTTCCATTGATCCAATTTCAACCAATGGGTTTTTTCTCATTGATTGCAACCTCTAGTGTATTTCTATCGACAAAGGTATGAAGAACACCAATGCTCTCAAATTGAAATTATCACAAGCAAGAATGAGATGAAAAGATAAATTTATTACTTTTTACCTAAATTGAGTGAAGAAAACTCTCACCATATTTTGGGAGGGAAAATTAATTTAAAATTGTAGTGGAACCCGCTTTGTAAATGGCCTCATAACTTGATAAATAAACCACTACCCGAAAATGCTCTAAATAATACCAAATATGAAGCCAAGAGATTCCAACACCCCATTCAACTTGAAATAATAAATTTAATAATTAATTGCTCCAAAAATAAAAGATATAAAGATAATAAGAAATGGTAAATTATTATTTTTCCCATTAAAATTTTAATAAAATCCTAGACAAAGAAATGGTTTAATTAACCAATGCAGCTTACAAGTTTTGAAAAGGGGACATGACATTGCCTTTATTTTCAGGTAATATGTAGCATAATATTTGATGCCTCTTATTTGACTTCTTGATTATCCTATCCCAAAAACAAAGGCGTTTTGACATGAAAAACTTGGGTGATGGACTTGCTCGTTCTTGCATCCCTTTCAATTTTTTCAGAGGCATCCATTCTGGCTTCCATGTGACTTGCATTTGATTGAAATTTATAACTCAAAAATTTCCTACTATAATCAAATTCTTTTACGCATTAGATTCAATCATATTGATCATCCTTTTAGTTAACCTAGTGGTGAAGAACTTATACTCTTGAAAGAAGGGTCACAAGTTCAAATCCCACTAGGGGTAGGGTGTGTATGCCTCATTTGTAGCACAACTAGGTACCTCCTGCAAGGAGTACGGGGTAGTCACATATTATTGTCACCATATGTAGACCGAAAAACACATGGTTGGTATGGTGGACAATAAAAGGACCTTTCCTTTCCTTTTTTTCTCTACCAAAAGTTTGGAATCCTTTCTACACACATAGTGTTTGTTGACACTTTTCTAATTTGCATTGGTAGCCTCTTTGAGGCATGTGACTAACACATGGTTTGTACGTGTTTAAAAAATGGTGAATAGCAAGTGATTGTGTTGTCAACTTGGCATTTTGATTTAGCATGGTGTGTAATACCCACCTCTTAGTTTGCTTTTCAGTTTTTGGATGCCAAACTCTTTTAGGCATTTTGATGTATGTGTGGTTATTTCAGTTGATCTTGAGGATGTTTATGTAATACATTTTAGTATGTTATTGATCTATTGTTAGTATGTTATATCTTCTATGTATATGTGATTTAGGGTTATTTAATGATGCTTATGTATATGTTAGGATTTCATGTCGATTATAGTTTTCTGACAATACTGAACTTAGATTTATATGCACATGGATCATTGTATGTTTTGCATTACTATTTGATGTGCTTGGTATGGTATGGGACAGAGTTATAGTTACTTGCTTCGGTGAGATCCACACAATAACCTAGTCTCAACCATCATTTTCTATATGATATATGCATGTATGTTCATCTTTGTGATGACAGGTTTACAGGTATCGGGCTACGTCTTCCCTGAATTGGCAGGAGTGAGTGTGCCCTATCGCAATAATCTCAATGGTAAGAGAGGGGAGATAGTTTTCAAGTCCAAATCCTATCCTAAACCCAATTGTCCTAGTTAGTGGACAGGTATCTGTTTGACTACCTTACCGAATTCATGTAGTTGATAGGAATTCATATATCCCTTTCCTTGAGCATGTTTGATATTGTTTGTGTTCGATTTCAAGTGCTTGATTTGATTATGTGTGTGTTATATCACATTATTTATTTAATTGAATATTATTGTAATTAATTATTAAATATAGGGTATTTAATTAATTGAAAATTAAATTAAATACTTATGTTTAATTGAAAGGTTAATTAAAGTGCAATTATTGAATATTAATATTTGATTGAAAATTAGAGTAAATATGCTTTTATAATTTATTAAATAATTAAATACTAAGTTGCATGGATTATTGTGATTTAAGTATTTAAGTTATTTAATTTAATATTTTATTAATTTCATGTGCAAGTTCATTAGTGAATTTAGAGTTTGAATTCAAAATGTAACTTGGGTTACTAAGTCAAAGTTGAGTTGTGCAAGTAATTAGATATTTTAATTAATAATTAAAGAATTACTTTCAATTTTGGAGAGGAGCCATTTGAGGAGTTAACTAGTGTGTTGTCATTAGTGTTTGTTTGATTAGGGGGAGTTGATCCTCTTTAAGAGGATTCTTCTCTCATTTTGAACATAACAGGTTTTTGGGAGCATTTTTGGAGAGGCTTTGTGTGTTCTTGGTTTTGGAAGATTTGTGGATGCATGTTGGAAAAAGCTTGTGTGAAATTCGTGATTGTGTGTGTGCTTGGAAGATCCAAGGTTTAATCATCTACAAAGGAAAAATTCCTTTTGTTCTTGCATTAGATCTAAGGTAGGATTTGATCCTTTTCGTGATTCAATTCTTGTTTAAATTGTGTCTTATTTGTTCTTAATTTGATTAAATTACATTAATTGGGAGTTATTAAATTATTGTTGAAATGGGTATTCTTAAAAACCTAGATCTTTGATTTTTAGAGAAAAATGTATTTTAGCCTAGTAAGGAATTGCTATCAAAATTTCATTGGATGAAACCTTGTGGAAGACCCTTAAATTGAAAAAATCAAATTTCCTATAGTTAAAACTATAGAAGAAAGAAAATTATTGCTTAGAAAATTAATAGCTTTGAGAAAAATCTATTTTCCTATTGAAAATTTAATGTTTGGAAAAAAAATAAACTCTCTGTAAAAAAATACAGAATAAAAAATATTTACACCAGTCAATTAAAAAAAAAGAAACCCCGTAAAGTCAAAAAGAATAAAACAAAAGAAAAGTTTGGTTTTAAAATTTTTGTTTTCAGAAATTATTATTAAAAAAAATTATTCATGTTTTAAACTTTTTAAGTTTCGCATTGTTAAAATTTAAAAAAAAAATTAAAGAAAATTTTAAAAAAATTGAGAGGAGGTGGGGGCCACCAACTCCCCACTCCCCCGCGCGGGATGGGCTGCTGTGCAGCCGGACTGCGCAGAGCAGTCTGTGCTGGCGTAGCAACATGGCTGCCTGCGGTAGCCACGACTGTCGTAGCCTTTAGTATAGGGATGGGTGGGGGCCGCGGGACCCCCCCCATATGATATTTGTTTTTTTTATTTTTATTTTTAATTTGTTTTTTTTATTATTTGTTATTTAATTTTTTTAAGTTTAGTTAAATTATTTTATTATTAGTTTATTTTAAAATTTAAATTAATTTACTATTAATATTTAAAATAGTTTATTTTTAATTTTTAAGTTAGTTTAGTATTAATATTTAAATTAGTTTAATATTAATAACTAAATTAGTTTATTATTAACATATAAATTAGTTTAATATTAATATTTAAATTAGCTTATTATTAATTTTTAAATTAGTTTTAAAATTAACTTTTAATCAGTTTTATGTTAATGAGGGGTTTAATTAGGAATGAGATTATGGAATTAATTAATAGTGTGATTTAATGTTATAGGTAAATAGGAGCATATATTTTTTTATCATTAATTGATCATTATTAATCATTAAATTCTATGGTGTTAAATTAGATCTTGGAGATATTGATTGGGTAATTTATATGTTGCACCTAGGAATTTTATAATTTTATAATTATAACTGGAATTGGTAATTATTTCCTAGATGTATTTATATGTTATTTTTATAAATAAATCTATAGGAAATGTTAACGTTTTACCAAATATGGAATATTTAGTTATTGTTGGATAATAATTATAGTGGATAAATGAATTTGCATGACTAAGGATTTTAAATTTGTTTATTCCTACGTTAACATTGTATTTAATTTAATGCATTCTGGATATGAGATTATTGTGCCATGATGTGTTTTGGGTGCGTGATTAAATGAATTGTATGTTCTTCTATGTCATCATGCTTTCGGGTGTCTATTGGGCTAGATGACCCTTAGGACATAATTTCAGATATTTCGAGATTGTACTTTCTGTATGGTGTTATATGCAATGTCAGTCTAGGTTTTATGATGATGTCGTAGTCCTGATTTCCTAGACCCAACCTAATTTAGTTATGATGTATTGTTTGGTCTTGTGAGGACACTGTAGATGTTTTATGGTTATTGAGAACCTATGTGCTCCTAAATGGGCAGGATGCAATTTGATTTATGATATATCTTATGTTACTCTTTTGTGAACCTAGGGTAGGTTACCTAGTTGTATAGTAGGAGGTGGCTTGCAACAAGTACCAGAGCCCACAAGTGGCTGCTAGGATCGCTTATTGTAAGTAGTGGTAACAAGTGATAGCATAATAAATTAGTTAGGATGCCCTAGTATAAACTAATAAGATAATGCCTCACCCATGCTTGAGCGCTAGTATAGGCTAAGATGGAGGATGAGAGGATGATTTCCACCTAAAGGGGTGTGGGTACAGCATCATTAGTGATCTTGTCTATTTGAAAGGTCATTGATGTCGTGTAAGGTCACTTGAGTGCCAGAATCCATTGAGAGATTGCTAGGACAAAACTCAAGGATTAGACATACATGATGACACCTTCCTATATACAGCTTAGGTTATCCTACGTGTGTTAGTACCTCTAGTGTTGTTTAGTGTTCCTTGTTATGGTATAGAGTGCTTCTATGATCTTCCTATGCATTTGAGTGTGAGGTCATGTATACCTTGTTTGCATTCATGTTGTATACCCCATGTAATGGGCTTGTTACTATCTCCTCAGCACGGTGGGAGTGGACCTTTGGTTCCACATGGTCGGGTGGTAGTGATCCTTATTACCATTGAGATTTAGATAGATTCTTGTTCATGCTTCAATGTTCCTTGTTGCAGTTTCATCTTCCTACTCTTTTGGAGACTTTATCAGTTACTAGAGTTGTGCATTATACCATATGTAGATATTGGTTATCATCCTTTGGAGGATGCATTGTATTGTGTTTTATGTATTATTACATACCCTGTGACTTGTGCAATGGATGTTGATTAGGTAGTATACCTTTGGTATCAGATGTATATGTAATCTTTTATTATGAGATGTATGTTATTGGATTCAGATTATGTAACCTTTATGATAGTTCTTTATATTTGTTATTCATAGATTATTAAGTTTAATTAATTCTACGTCAAGGAACCCTTGAGAAATGTTAATCTTGTATGCGTTGTGTTTCATGCATGTCATGTGCTTCATTGTATGGTTTTTTCATTGTTATCATTATTCTTTGTAAACCTTAAAAAAATTATTCCATAAACTTAGTGTCATGTTTAGGTTAAGTTCTCCTGGGTTCCCTGGCAGGGCATTATATGGTGGTTTTGTAGATTTCAGTGAGTGTGGGTAAATAGTATTGATTTCCTACCTAGAGAAGAGCCCAAAACTATGTCAAAATGACTCACTAGAGGTTCACAATACCCCACTCCCACACAATCTAGGGCTCTACTAAAGAGTTCCCAAAACCCACAATGACAAGACTAAGTCTTCTACCCAGTCTTCAACACCCTTAAGGGTACAATATGACACAACTAGAACCAATTAATCCAGGGATGGAACAAGGGTTCTATCAATGTTAGACCACCATTTTAGATGAAATGAAACACAAATCCCACACTAAGGTATCTCTGAGATTCAATTTAGACACCTAAGCCTACATAGGGCTACAAGGAGAAAACATGGATTTCTGAAGGTAACTTGCTTGGAACTCCACCAAATAAATTCTTCACCACCCTCAAACTCTCAAATCCATCCACCAACAACACCCTCTAACCTAGGGCTCTTGACCAATCCCCCAACTCATGTTGTCCTCAAATTCTCTCCTAGGCCTAATAGGGCTAATAGACCACTTTTACAAAGTAAGTACTTGAATCTTGATTAAATTTCCTATCTTTCCAATTAGAACACTTTTGGGATCACACAAAAACTCCAAATCCAAGGATTTATACTTCTATTGCACC
This sequence comes from Thuja plicata, assembly GCA_018584345.1. Lineage (NCBI taxonomy): Eukaryota > Viridiplantae > Streptophyta > Pinopsida > Cupressales > Cupressaceae > Thuja > Thuja plicata. Next base: position 314,067 of record MU226297.1, read on the forward strand.
CCTGGCCCGAGTTGTGCCTTAAAAACCCAATTTTGGACAGTCACATGTAGATGCTTGTCCAAAGGATTCAATCATTCCTCCCTCCATCAACTTCCTCCTGATCTAAGACCTCAAAATTATTAAATTAAATCATCCCCCATTTCTCTCCCCGAAGTCTTATAATTTTCCCATGGTGGAGTCTCTGGGAAAGAGGAAATTTGTATCGAAACCCTAGTTAGGGCCTTTCTGAGACCAGTGGGCAATCAAAAATGGATAGATTTTGATCCCCTACACTTCAAGCCTTAAAACCAATTGGAACCATTAAACCAAGACACTAGATCAACTTTTCCAATCCTTCAAAGGTGCATTGGGATCTGTACAACTCAGAAATACAGTTAGGAATACAGAAAATAGTTTAAATTTTATTGATTTCAATGCAAAACTTTACAATTCATCCACTCCAACTTTGGGGTAAGTTTTTTTTCACCTTTTCATACCTTTCCCAAGTGGTTCCAACTGAAAAAATTGGTTGTGAATGTTAGGATTCAAAATTTGCAACTTTTTGCAAAAGTTGCATTATGCAACAATGACAACAGTGACAACTTTTTGCAAAAGTTGTCAATTGTAACTAAACTTTCATTTTTTTGTTTGTTGACTCCATAGGGGACCTTAGAAGGACTAAAATGACATTCCTACCCTTCCTTACGTTCCCTAGGCTATTCTATCCTAATTTAACCAAATTCATACAAGGTGACTAAGGTAGACAACTAGGTTTATAACATCACCTAGTGCCTCCTTGCCTTACGAATAGGAATTTATGATTGACATTGGATCCTAGATCTAATCACTATCCTAACCCTTTATATTTGGGTTCACTTATGTTCTTTCAATGGGTGAACTTGAGGGTGCTCCTGCACCATACTCTCGGGGTGCACTGATCTTAAGTCCTCTTGAGATGAGGTCTTCTAAACTGGAGCCATGCTTCTGAATTTCTTGTTCATCCATCCATACAGATTCCTCCTTAGGACTATCTTTCCATTTGACCAAATATTTGTGGTAAACATTCTTTCTTGTTTGTTTGATGATCTTGGTGTCCAATATCTTCTCAAGCTTCTTTGGTACATGAGAGGGTATACCTACAACATCCTCTTCAAGATCTTCCACTTGTACTTCAAAACCTGCATTCACATCACCTTTGTATGGGTTTAGATCACAAATATTTAATATAGGTGAGATACCAAGGTGTGAGGAAAGTTCAATCTCATATGCATTCAACCCATGCTTCTTCAATACTAGATAGGGTCCTACTTTCTTCATGACTAGTTTAGTGTGCTTGCCCTTAGGCAATCTTTCCTTCTTAAAATATGCCCACACCAAGTCTCCAACTTGCAACTGAACATCTCTTCTATGCTTTTCTTCTTCTTGCTTATACTTGTCTACACTCTTCTCAAGTGCCAATCTCACCGAGTCATGAATTTATTTCATACTCTCTACAAAATCTTCTCCATGAGCACTGACTGGAGTGTTTTGTGGTAATTCTCAGAGTTCCAAGATTTCTCTTGGAATTTTCCCATACACAATCTGAAAGTGACTCTTCCTTGTGCTCATGTTGACTGATTCATTGAAAGAAAACTTTTCTTGGGGTAGGAATACATCCCACTTGTCTCTATATTATTTTGTCAAACATCTAAGCATATTTCCAAGTGATTTATTTACAACTTTTGTCTACCCATGAGTTTGTGGATAGTAGGAAGAACTAAAGCTTAGATTGGTTCCTAACCTCTTCCATAAGGTCCTCCAAAAGTGACCAATAAACTTTACATCTCTATCAGACAGAATGGTTTGAGGTAAGCCATGGATCCTCACAATTTCTTTAAAAAACAAACTTACAATTAATGATGCATCATTAGTACTTTTATAAGGGATAAAGTGGCCCATTTTTTTAATCCTATCCACTACAACATAAATACTATCATCTCCCTTTTGTGTTCTTTGCAATCCCATCACAAAATCTATGTTGCAACTCTCGCAAGGCCTTGTAGGAATAGGTAGAGGCTGGTATAGTCATACATTTGTGGATGTACCCTTGGCTCTTTGACAGATCGTGCATGTCTCTACGATCTTCCTTCCTTTAGTCTAAATTTTAGGCCAATAATAGAACCTTCTCACCTGTTCCACTATTTTTTCCAAACCAAAAAGTCCTCCCATGATGCCTGCATGCTTTTCTATAATGATGTTCTCCCTCATTGAACATTTCAAAATGCATAATTGGTGTACATTGAACAAGAGTTCATTTTGAATCAAATAATCTGCATACTCAACATGATAAGCCTCATAAAAGTTAGAATACACCTTATAAATATCACTGAAACCATCATCATTCTTATACATGTCCTTCAATGAATCAATCCCTACACTTTGGAGTTGGATTTGTTGCACAACTATAGTTCTCCAACTCAAAGCATTTTCCACCTTATTGGAAAATCCCTTCTTATGTTTGATTGAAAATGTGTAGGCTTGTATTGATTCCACCCACTTCATGTGTTTGTGGCTTAATTTTTCTTGGCTGTTTAAGAAACTTAATGCTTGGTTGTCTGTGAAGACAACAAATTCTTTTGGAAGGAGGTAGTGCCTCCATTTCTTCAATGACTGGACTAAGGCATAAATTTCCAAGTCATAAGAGGAGTATTTCCTCTTTGCTTCATTTAGTTTTTCACTGAAAAAGGCTATAGACCTCCCTTCTTGGCTCAAGATAACCCCTATATCTAGGTTAGAAGCTTCACATTCAATAGTAAATATATTTTGAAAATTAGGAAACACTAAGATAGGTTTCTCCATTATCTTTTTCTTTAGCATTTGGAAGGCTTCTTCTGCATCCTTGTTCCACACAAACTTGCACTTTTGTCCACTCTTAATGGTTTCAAGGATAGGAGCACACAATTGATTGAAATTCCTAATGAATTTTCTGTAAAAAGATACAAGTCCATGAAAACTCTTGACTTCTATCATTGTCCTAGGAGAAGGCCAATTCAAGATGGCTTCTACCTTCTTAAGGTCCATTCTTATATTCCCTCCTGAGACCACAAATCCTACATATACAAGCTCTTCCTGCATAAAAACACATTTCTCTAAATTTATGAAAATCTTCTCTTCGTACAATCTCTTTAGGACCAAGTTAAGATGTTCCAAATGTTCCTCCTTACTCTTGCTAAAAATAAGGATGTAATCAAGGTACACTATGATATATTTTCCAAGGAATTGTTTGAGCACCTCATTTATGAGCCTCATGAATGTTCTAGGAGCATTTGATAGGCCAAAGGGCATCACCCTCCATTCATACAAGTCTTCATTGGTTTTAAATGCAGTCTTCCACTCATCACCAACCCTAATCCTTATTTGGTGGTAGCCACTTTTCAAATCTAACTTAGAATAGTACCTTTCACCTCCTAAGTGATCCAATAGATCTTCTATCCTAGGCATAGGAAATCTATACCTAATTTTATTCTATTTATTGCTCTAGAATCAGTGCACAATCTCCATGTGCCTTCTTTCTTAGGGGCTAAAAGAGAAGGCACTGCACAAGGACTAAGACTCTTAGTGATCAAACCCTTATCCAAGAGTTATTGAATCTTCCTTTCCATCTCCTTATTTTTTTCAAGATTTAACTTGTGTGCTATCTTATTGGGCAAGGTTTCTCCTAGGATCAAGTCTATGTTGTGACTTATGTCTCTGGCTGGGGGCAACTCATTTGGTAAGTCTTTGTTTACACTATCTTTATAGTGGTCAAGTAGGTCTGCAACTTCTTTAGGGCCTACTCTTCTTAGGGGATTTATCTCTTTCTCAACCTTTTGAGGTTTTTCATCATTAGGTAAAATAACTAAAGCATAGCAAGGGGTCTTTTCTTCCTTTAAAGTTTTCAAAAATTCTTTTTGTCTTACAAATAAAATTTTTTGATCCTTTTGTTCTTCTGCAAAATCAGATAGTGGAAATAATTTTACCTTTTCACCTTTGTGATTTATTTGTCCCATCATGATGAGCCTCCACATCATACTACCAAGGTCTCCCAAGTATCAAATGGCAGGCATCTATAGGCACAATGTCACATAGAACTTTATCTTTGTAGTTTCCAAGTTGGAGTTCCACCCAATCTTGCTCCTCTATGACAGTTTGTTATTTCTTAGTGAGCTATGATACCTTGTAAGGATTTGGATGGGGAACCCTTCTCAACTTATATTTCTTTACCGCTTCTTCTGACACCAAGTTGTCTATAGACCCACTATCAATCACCATTCTGTAGACTTTGTCTCCCACTTTGTAGGTGGTTCTGAATAAGTTATTCCTCTGAGGTGGGTCTTGAGTGCTTAGAGCCTTCAATAGTTTCCTTCTCATCACAAGGACCTCTCCTTCCTTAGGTGGTTCATAAGACCCATGTGTATTGTCTTATTGGTTCTCTTCTTCTCTAACCATGTTTTCCCTTCTCTCTGCCTGATTGCTTTCCTTCTCTGGACACTTGGATGCTAAATTCCCTAGTTGGTTACATCTGTAAAACCTTAGAGGTCATGAACTTCTTTCTCCAAACCTTCCCCTTGAATATCCTCTCCTTCCTCTATAGGAGCCTCTAGAACTACCTTCCCCAACAAATTTCTCTTGACTGGTTTCCCTATGACTGGTTTCTCCAAAATTCCTATGATCTTTTCATCTCCCATTGTTTGTCCCTCTTCCTCTACTACCAAAGTCTTTCTGGCCTCTACCTCTTCCACTTTTATCTTTTCTCCTCTTGAGTTCTTCTTCAACTTTTAGTTCTAATTAATAGCACTTTTGGGTAGTAGTAGGGGAACACAAACTGAGTTCATCTTGGATATTTATCCTCAACCCTTGCATATATCTAGCAATTTTGACACTCTTTGGTTCAACCAACTTAGATTTCATGGTAAGCTTCTGGAATTCTTCAGTATAACTTGATATGTCCATCTCCTTCTTCCTTAAACTTTATCTCTTCCTATGAAGTTGAAATTCATAGTCTTTAGGCACATAGGCTTCCTTCACCAAGGTCACATAGGCTTCCTTCACCAAGGTCGCTATCTTCTTCCAAGTGCTTACTAGATTATTTTCCATCTTTACCCTCTCTTCTTGAGTGAAGTTCCAACAAGTTAGGGCAGATCCCTTCAACTTGGACTTTGCTATCTTAACCTTCTGATGCTCTGGTATCCCCTCACAATGAAAGAAACTAGTGACTGCATCAATCCAATCCATGACTTCTTATGGATCCATCTTCCCATTATAGACAGGTAGGTCAAGTTTAGTATCCATGGTCCTTCTTTCCATGGATTTCAAAGTCTTCAAGAGCAGCCTATGTTCTACAGAGGCTTCTTCTTCATCCTCCTACCAAGGGGTCTCTTCATCACTCCTCTCCTCTTCAACTCAAGAGTTTCTACTACTTTCTTTCTTGACTTGTTCCTTGAGCCTTTCCATTTCCTGCTCTTTGAATCAATGCATTGCTCGCACATCAATTCAAAGAGGGGAAACCATGTCATTTTCTCCCAAAACAAAATCAATCAAAAATATCATTCCCTCAAGCAATGTTGTGCTCAATTTAAAATGTTCCTATTTAAGGAAAATATAATACTTGAAAGGAAAGTTTGCGTTGTTCAATTGACCATAGTTTTTAGTGCTTTTCTTGTCCAATTAAAAATTATGCATATTCCAGTGACAAATACAACCTAAGAACAGAAGATTCAAATGAAAAGTAATCTAAATGATTCAAAAACATGTATTCTAGCTCTAGAATTGAAGATAATAACAATATGACTAAGAAATAAGCTAGAAAGCACTATGAAAATCCCTAAAACATGAGCAACATAATATTTCTTCTTCAATTCTCCAAATATGGGCAGCATAAGGATGCTATCAACTCTTCAAAATTAGGAGCATTACAACAATACAATAAAAGACTTCCAGTTTCAGGGCCATTTGAGCTCAAAATCCATCATATTTATAGGAGAAATGGATGAAGGGGTGAAGACTCTAGAAGGGCTGCCATTAATGAGAGTGTAAGACTCATTAATGAGGAGTGGTGGAAGGAATATGTAAGATCCATTTATGCAAGCATTAATGAGGTAAGGGTGAGGGTTTAAGAAGCATGGGTGCGGGTTTAGAGTCAAGCTTGACAACTTTGACTTTAGGGGGAGGGTTGAATTCCTAATCACACCTTAATGGAATATGAAAATCTTAAGGGTAGATTAGGATTAGGTTTAAGGCTTAAGGGATGTGATTAAGGAGATAGACATGGGAGGAGAGAGAATGAGTGGGGGGGATTAGCTAATTAGGGTTAATTAGATAATTAAGAAGAATTAGCATGTGAGAAGGGGTTGGGATGAGTTTGAACTCATGGTTGGGTAGTTGAGATTGGTTAGGTTTGAGGGAATATTAATGAAATGAATTGTTGTAATACCATATTCACTCAATAATAGGAATTTAAATAATCATTTAAGCTTTTGATTTTCTTTGTAATAATTAATTAGGTTTATAGCCCAATTGAATCAATTAGGCTAGGGGATTGATTTTGCAAGTGATGAGGTATAAATAGGATTCCATTTAATTCCCTTTAAATTAATTACCTTAGCCATGTATTGATTTGAATTTATTGAATTGAAATGATTTGATTGGATTGGCTAAAGTGATTAATGTAAATTAGTGATTAGATCACTTAGGAGATTAAATCTGATTCAAACGAATTATGCCAGTCAATTGAAGAGTTGTCTGGACATAATTGGGGGTATGATCACACTTAGGGAAAATAGGGTCTATGGTCAGAGCAGACCAAATAAAGGTGGTTACACCTACCTCATCAACTTCCTCTCTGCATCATGCTCCTTTAACACTCTTAGTAGTTTAGAAATGGTCATTCTATTAGGAAGTTCACTGCCATCTCCACCTTCTGACGTGATTCCAACTTGTCTTCTTCCAAAGATCTACTAGTTTCTCTGATACCACTTGGAGTAGAGCCCCAAACTATGTCAAAATGACTCACTACAAGTTCACAATACCCCACTCCCACACAATCTAGGGCTCTACTAAAGAGTTCCCAAAACCCACAATGACAATACTAAGTCTTCTACCCAATATTTTGTTAGTAATAACTGAGAGGGGGCATGAATTAGTGGCCTCAAAATATTCCAATAATAAACCCTTAAAACTTAGTACCACAAAATTATACCTCTATTTATCTTTAGTCCTATAAGATGAATGCCTCCAAATACTTATATCAATTTACTACTACTCGAAATGCTTTGTAAAACCTTCTACTGTAGATTTACCGAATAGCAGTCGGTTAATTTATCAAAAGACAATAAATTATCTAGTGCATACTGATCAATCCAATTAAGTGTAATGAAAAACACTAAAGTAATGACTCATAAACACATTGACACGTGGATTTTTAACATGGAAACCCTATTAAGGGAAAACCCACTTCGGACCGGTAACCCAAAATTTTCACTCTTCTAAGGTGAGCTCGGTGAAGAGCCAACCCTGTTAAAGGTTACAAACACATTGTTAGGTGTGACCTTGTTAGAGGATTTAAAAGTTTATTCTGTCACTTGATATTGGGCATCTTTATGCTACCATCCTTGATCAAACACTCACTTGGCCAATCAATAGGTATCTGGCATCTCATGATATTTTCATGATCAAACTTTTTTATACTCCATTAGATGTATCTCAATATAGAAAGGATCTTTAAATCCTGCTCGGTTAAGAGACTTTCTAAATCAGTGTTTAAACTAAAACAGTATAATCTGTTCACATATACAACTTATATTTGCACATTTTCATATCTATTGTAATCTCACAAAACTATTCTGATCAATATAACTTTGTTTATACCTTTTCTCCACTTTGATTCTGCTTGGTGATGTTGTTCTCTATTTCTCGGTGTCCATAGAATTATTTAGCTCTTTCCTTAGCTTGTTGATCAGCACTATATGAATTTTCTCTTCATTAGCTTCTCTTCAGCATCCTCTTTTTCATTATTTCACCCACACCAATTCATAATAAATTGATTTGTCTCTTAAATAGACATGATATCACTGTTGTTAGGTTCTTGATTTTCTTGATCTTGGCATGATCCAAAATTCTTTCCAACTAGATTTAAAGAAAAACTCCTATTTTATCTCGCTGAGATCTTCTTGCCAACTAGACAAATCAGCTTTAAATCAATCACTTATCTTTGTCTTATCTTGTCGATGAAAACAATGATAACTACCAGTTAACTCTATATTTACCTCTGCCAGCTAGATATTTTGTTGTTTGTGAACTCAAGTTAATTTTAGTTTAACTCTCTGATAGCGTCTATCAACACTCCAATTCTCCTTGGGCTTCTCCATCGGTTTACACTATATTTTTGGCCGGCGGGTTTTCTTGTGATTCTTCTCATCGGTAATGCTTGTCATTTTTCTTGCTCGGGCATCATTATGACTTAATTGTCAGTGATCTCTATCTGTCGGGTTCCACTAACCATCGGTGTTTGTAGTCACAATGTGAATGCTTGTCTTTTATGCATTACAGAAAGCATAATCTTTATCTCTCTGATCCTCTCAAGTCTTAGACACTTTTATTATAACCAATTAGATTATATCAAGTTGACATCAATGAAAATACAATCCAATAACTAATTTAATTTCTTGCATTATGCTTTTGCATTTTGGTGATCAACTTAACATTTTCAAACATTCAATCAGTTACATGTCATCAATTTCTCCCGTTGGCATTGATTGCAACATACTACATTATCATACTATACTATCACTAATACAATATGAAATATATAGTTTCATCAAGCTTTCCTAATTTAACTTTTACAAATATTTGGCTCTTAGTAAGCTCAAAAAATAGCTTAGATTTGTTTCTTGTAGAGTGGTTGTCTTCAATCTTTTAATCCCTTCACTGGATAGATGTATCATCTAATATATTTATTCTAGTATGTGATTTTCCTTAACTATTCCTCTTCTTGATAATCTCTTTTTCCCTTGACAGCAATCTTTCTCTTTGTCTAAACTCTCTCCCTTTGTAAATTCTATCCCTTAGATGGATATTTCATATGTAATCAATCTCTCTCCCTTAGAAAATTGATTAACCCTTCCTTTCTAATTCTTAGGAACTTATCTTCATGGATAATGATCTAATCTCTCCTTTTATCATATCTCTCCTTTTGATAATGATATCATCTCTCCCTGATGGTAATGAGAACATCTCTCTCTTTTTGTATGATAATGAGATATTTCTCTCCCTTTGACGACAATGCCAAACAAAAATGCTTCTCCTTGATTTATCATCTTCCATCCCTTTGCATAATATATTCCTTGAATTTCCCTATCCATCAGCAATACAATGCTCCATTTTGAGTGCAAATATGTACCTTTCAATGTATAGATGTATCTTTTGTTGTCCATCGCAGTGTTTACATCAACATGACTATTTTTAGATTTTGTATAGACTGATGCAACCTCCTATTCAGATTAATGACCGGTAGACAAGGGTTGAACCCCTAGTCTCTGTCTCAGATACTGAAAAGTATCCTTCGGCAATGACTTGGTGAATATATCAGCTAATACTTCCTTTGATTGAACATATTCTAGCATCACTTCCTTTACTTGCACTTGTTCCCTTATATAGTGATACTTGATAGAAATATGCTTAGCCTTAGCATGCATGACTGGATTCTTATAAATATTTATTACACTGGTATTAACACAATAGATAATTACTGGTTCAAGGATCTTCATATGCATACCTTCCATTAATTGTTTGATCAATGCAATATTAGAGTGATTTGCAGTAGCAGCCACATATTCTACTTCTGTAGTAGACTAAGAGATGCATCCTTTCTTCTTGCTTACCCATGTGACAAGTCTCTCACCCATGAAGAATTCTCCTCCAGTTGTGCTCTTTAGGTCATTAATGTTTCCAGCCCAATCAGCATGTGTATAGACTTGTAGCTCAAATTTTCCTTCTCTCTTGTACCATAAGCCATAGTCCTCGGTGGTCTTCAGATATCTCATAATTCTTTTGACAATAGTCAGATGTGATTCTTTGGGATTAGCAAAGAATCTTGCAGCTATTCCCACTGCATGTGCTATATCTGGTCTGGTGTGAACAATATATACCAGTTTGCCAATAATTGATCTATATAAGGTCTAATTTACCTCATTTGTCTTGTTGTCTTTTTTCAGCTTGCATCTAGTAGCCATAGGTGTTACAACTAGTTTGGAATCTTCCATATTGAATATCTTCAGCACTTCTTTGATGTATTTGGACTGACTAATATAAATGTCTGCATCTTGTTGAAGAAACTATAGACCAAGAAATAATTTTATCTCTCCAAAAATAGACATTTCAAATTCCTTTCTCATTTCATCAACAAAGGATTTGCATAACAATTCATTTCCCCCAAAAATGATATCATCAAAAAAAATTTCAGCAATTAGAATTTTACCATCTGTATCTTCTTTTAAGTATAAATTCCTACTTTCACTTGTTCTAACAAATTTTATGCTAATGAGATATGAGTGAATTCTTTCATACCAAACTCTCAGTGCTTGTTTCAATCCATACAAGGATTTGTGTAGTCTACATACCATTTTTTTCTTGTTTGGATTAACAAACCCTTATGGTTGTTCAATGTATACTTCTTCTTCTAGTATTCCAATTAGGAATATAGATTTGACATCCATCTGGTATACCTTGAATCCTTTATATGCAGCATAAGAAAGTAAGATTCTAACTCCTTCTAGTCTATCAATGGGTGCAAAGGATTCTCCATAATCAATACCTTCTTCTTGTGCATATCCCTTGCATACTAATCTTGCTTTGTTTCTAGTGACTTCTCCATTCTTATTTAGCTTGTTTCTGAATATCCATTTGGTACTGATGACATTCTTGTCATCTGGTCTTGGTAATAGTGTCCATGTATTATTCTTCTCAATTTTTTCTATCTCTTCATTCATAGCACTGACCCATTCTTCATTATCAAGTGCATTGTAAATAAATTTAGGTTCAATATCACAAAGTAAAAATCTAGTGTTAAGTGACTTACTTCTTATTCTTGTTCTAGCCTTCTTGTATCCTATGATTTGGTTATGTGGATGGTGTCTTCTGACATACTTTTCAAGTTTCAGTTCATCTGTGTTCATCATTTTGATTATCGTCTTCACCTTCATTTTCATCTCCATTGTTCAAAACATCATCTTGAGTATTATCTTGATCATCATTAATTGCAGTCTGATGCTCGGGTGCAATGTTATGATGCTCAGAAGTGACACACTATTTCTTGGGTAGAGTGTTAGGTTTTGTATAAACAAATCTATTGTAGTCCTCTGGTTCCTTTTTTCTTTCCTTGTCATTCTTTTCAGCAAATTCATCTATTTTCACATTTGCACTTTCAATGATTTTGTTAGATGATTTGTTAAGACATTTATAAGCCATGCTTTTTGTTGAATACCCTAGGAAGATACCTTCTTCACTTTTGCAGTCAATTTTTCTATTTCTATCATCCTTCAATATATAACATTGACTACCAAAGATTCAGAAGTAACTTACATTGGGTGTATGACCATACCAAAGCTCATAGGGTGTCTTCTTTGTGTCCTTCTTCATTTGTACTCTGTTTAGTGTATAGACAACAGAGTTGATAGCTTCCCTCCAAAATTTTTGAGTGATGATTTTCTCAATCATCAATGTTCTTGGACAATCAACAATTGATCTATTTCTCCTCTCAGCAATTCCATTTTGTTGTGGTGTTCTTGGTGCAGAAACCTATCTTTTAATTCCATGCTCATTGCAATAGCTAGTGAATTCTTCTGAAGTAAATTCCCCTCCTTTATCTGACCTTAAGCATTTCAATTTATTTTCACTTTGTTTTTCTAACATTGCTTTGTACCATTTAAACATTTTAAATACTTCTGAGTTATCTTTTAAAAACATGATTGTCATCATCCTAGAGAAATCATCAACAAAGAGAATAAAATACCTATCTCCATAGTATCTCTTTGTCCTCGTTGGTCCACATAGATCTATATGGACTAATTCTAGAATTAAAGTATATGTATGGGTTTTTCTCTTGAAACTAGACTTTGTCATCTTACCTTTTTGATAATTCTTGCACATGATATGCTTGGACTTAGTCATTGTCGGTAAGCCTCTGACATTTCTTTTGTTGCTTATCTTTATCATGTTGTCAAAGTTCACATGACACAATCTTTTGTGCCACAACCATAAGTCTTACTTTCTAGCCATCAAACAAGTGGTGTTAGTGTCATCAAGATAGAAAAGGTTACCTTTTGTCTGTTTACCAGTGCCAATTAATCTTCCTGATTCATTGTAGATCTTTGCCTTTTTATTTTCAAATGCTACTCTGTGACCTGAATTGTTCAACTGAGAAACACTTAACAAATTTTAATTCAGTCCTTTAACCCAGTAAGAATTTTCACATTTTATCAGGTTATTCAACATTATGATTCCTTTACCTTCAACTGGACAAGGTGTATCATTACCCATTCTCACTGAACCACCATTATAGTATTCAAAAGTCTCAAACTTTTGTTTGTCACCAGTCATGTGGTGAGTGCAACCACTATCTATGATCTAGACATCATTTTTACTAACTTTAGATATGAGTGAAATTTCTACATACCTTTCTTCATCTTCATCTAAATCATTCTTCATGGCTAAAAATACCATCTTGATGTCTTCTTCTAATTTAGTGTCAGTGTCATCAGCTCTACTCGCAGCTAGGTAACAAGCTTTCTTCCCTTTGTCCTTGTAGTCTCATGCATCTCTCTTATTAGATTGTCAGTTGCTCTGGTAATCTCTATTTGTACTTTTGTCAAACTTCTTCTCATAAGGTCTGTCATTTCCTCTGTCATTTTTTCATCAGTTTGGAAATCTTGCAAAAAAGTGTCCAACTTCTTTACAATTGAAAAATACAAGTGGTAATTTACCTTTGTATCTACCTTTGCCTCTCTGCAATCTTCTAGCCATAAGTGCTTCAATTTCATCAAGTCATTGATCCTCATTATCACTATCACTATCATTTTTAACAGCATGTCTATGACTTGAGTTACTTATCTTTAGAGAATATTTGAATGCAAATTCTATGGATGGTAAGACACTATTGTCAAAGCTATTCTTCTCAAATGAAATTAGTCTACCAATCAGACTATCTAGAGTAACTATATTGTTTGCAACTGCTCTCATTTTTTGAGTAGAAGAAACTCTAATAGCATAAATAGGCAATAAGGTTCTTAATATTTTTATTACCATTGTCTCCTCTTCAAGTACACCTCCAACTCCTCAGATAGCATTTACTACCTCTTTGATTCTATAGCTATACTGAGTAATGTTTTCTCCTTCTTTCACCCTTAGGTCATCAAACCTCCCTCTTAGGCTTTCTGCCTTTGCTCTTAGTACATTGGCATCTCCTCCATGTACAAGCTTCAACTTATCCTGCATTTTCTTTGCAGAGGTGCAATTTTTGACATCTTCAAACTTAGCATCAGAGAGTGATGATGCAAGTTCTATCATCATGAAGTTATGCTCATGCTTGACTCTTAATTTATCAAGAGTATGAGGTCCTATAGGCAACACATATTCAGTATTTAAGTATTGAACAATATCATTTCCAATACCTGATAGGTGGAGTCTTATTCTTCTTTGCCACGATGCAAAGTTGTCTTTGTTCAACTTGGGCACATCTCGTATGTTCATCTTGTGATCTTTTGCTTGACCTGTTAAACTCCTTTTCTAAGCACACAAACTCTGATACCAATTGCTAGTAATAACTGAGAGGGGGGGTGAATCAGTGGCCTAAAAATAGTCCAATAATCAACCCTTGAAACTTAGTACCACAAAATTATACCTCTAGTTATCTTCAGTCCTATAAGATGAATGCCACCAAATACTTATATCAATTTACTACTACTCAAAATGCTTTGTAAAACCTTCTACTACAGATTTACCGAGTAGCAGTCTATTAATTTACCGAAAGATAGTAAATTATCTATTATATACTAATCAATCCAATTAAGTTAATTGTAATGAAAAAAACTAAAGTAATGACTCATAAACACATTGACACGTAGATTTTTAACGTGGAAACCCTGTTAAGGTAAAAACCACTTGGGACCGGTAACCCAAAATTTTCACTCTTCTAAAGTGATCTCAGTGAAGAGCCAACCCTGTTAAAGGTTACAAACACACTGTTAGGTGTGACCTTGTTAGATGTCTTAAAATTTTAGTCTATCACTTGATATTGGGCATCCATATGCTACCATCCTTGATTAAACACCCACTTGGCCTATCAATAGGTATCTGGCATCTCATGCTATCTTCATGATCAAACTTTTTGATACTCCATTAGATGTATCTCAATATAGAAAGTATCTTTAAATCCCACTCGATTAAGAGACTTTCTGAATTAATGATTTAACTGAAACAGTATGATCTGTTCACATATACAACTTATATTTGCAGATTTTTTAGATATTTGTAATCTCACAAAACTATTCTGATCAATTTAACTCTATCTATACCTTTTCTCCACTTTGATTCTTCTCGGTGATGATGTGCTATTTTTCTCAGTGTCCACAAAATTCTATCTCTTTCCTTAGCTTGTTGATCAACACTGTATGAATTTTCTCTTCAGCATCCTCTTGTTCATTCCTTTACCCACACCAATTTGTAATGAATTAAGTTGTCCCTGTAACCACCTGAATTTGGTTTGTTCCAACTATGGACCCTATTTTCCCTAAGTGTGATCATACCCTCGATTATGTCCAAATGACCCTATTACTGCTTGGCATAATTCTTCAAATCAATTTAATGTCCTAGGTGATTTTTATCACTAAATTATATTAACTATTATAGCCATATGATTCAAATCAATTCAAACCATTTAAATCAAACCAAATTTAAATATGGCTATAGTATTTAATTAAAAAGGAATTAAATGAATCCCTAAATCAATTACCCACTTGCAAATTAACCCATTCCCCTAGCCTATTGAATTTAATTAAAATGGCTATAGTCCCCTAATTATTAAAAAGCAATTAAATTGTTTAAATAATAATTTTCTTATTTTTGAATGAATTAAATAAGTTTAATTCATTTAATTAATATTCCCTTAAACCCTAGCCTAACCTATCTCAACCACTTCTACCCTGGGTTCTAACCCTTCTCAGCCCATTCACCCTTGCTAATCTAATTCTAATCCTAATTCTACCCTAACCCACCTCCTAATGTTGTCACATTCCATTAAGGAATGCTTAACAACTCAACCCACTTGAGAAAGTCCACTTTCTCAAGCTTGACTTTCCTAAAAGTCTACCTTCTCAAGCCATCCTCTTACACTCTCCCCATGCTTCTTTAAGGATTTCATTAATACCTCATTAATGAAGATGCCTTAAGTCTATGTCTCCTCCATGCCTTATTAATGCCTAAGGCATTAATGGCTCTTGCACCACCATTAATGAGTCCCTCAACTCATTAATGAGCCTTGTCTCCCCTCTCTCTCTCTCATTCTTCTATAAATAAAAGCCATTTTTGAGAGAAAATAAGCCTTCACCTTAGATTAAAAATGCATTGTTATGCTGCTAGATTAATCTTTGAATCATATTTCACTTACTATTTCATGCTTTTCATTATTCTCATTTCCACTCTTAGAGCTAGAATGCATGTTTTCTCATCTTTTTAGTTTGTTTTTAAACTAAAATCCTTCATGCTAGGTTGTACATGTCACTGATTGTAGCATAATCTGAGGGCTATTATGTTACTAATCACACTCCTCTTAGTTAGAAGGAAATAGGTCAATATTAGGTGGTTTTACATATTTATCTAACCCTTTTGAACTAATGCAATGACTTATTGATGTGTTGTGTCTCTCTTATCAGGTACCCAAATACACACGCACATTTCTGGCGCCTACCGTGGGGCCTGATTTTCAACTTGGCCTCATTTTCTAACACTTTTTAACCAATTTTCATGTTAAGAAATCTGTTATAGGATCATTTTTAACCTTTTTGTATCGCATCCGGGATACACCCTTGCACCGCGGAAAACTCGGATTGCATCCAGGATTTCCCAGGTCATTTTTAGTTCAGGCTCGCATCTAGTAAGCATGGGCTCACATTTGGTGTAAAATCTCACATATGGTATATTGCATCACATTTAGTATAATTTTAGGCTTGCATCTGGTTAGAAAGCTTGTGCATTCGGTTTACCTAATCCTAACATTTTGACAAGTGGTGTTTGTGGTATTTTGCAGCTTAACAAGTGTTTGCAGGTTATTTTTGGAGGTTTTCATAGAGTTGAACTAAATAGATACTAACTCAATTTTACAAGTTGCCAACCCCCCATCTTGACCTCTATTTACTTGTTTTCAAAATCTAAATACACGTTCTAATTTATCACTAAACTGACTAGAGGACTATGCTCTTTTCCTTTTAAGAAAAAACAGAAACTCATACATCAATTTATGGATTGAATAGGATTTGGGGTCAATGAACAAACAAACACATCATTTAATTCAATTTGGATACAGTAAATGAACAACACAAAGAACTAAATATGTGGGATCAATGAACAACTCAATTGTATAATTCTTTTTGGAAATAGAAATTGAACAAGAAACTCACTAAATTTTGTGGTTAATTGAATAAGGAAAACTTTCCCTTTCAACCATCATGTTTTCTTTAAAATAGGAACAACTAAATTGAGCTCAACATAGCTTGAAGGAATGAACTTTTCTTTAAGTGTTTTGGGAGAAAACAATTTAGATTAGGAGAGTATGCTCTTCTTCTTTGGAAGAATCAGAAATCTAGACATCCAAATCTTGCCAATCCTGGTTACATATATTTAAATAGTAGAGGGCCTTCCGGTTAAGGAAAAAATCTCCCAGGAATGACCCAAGTGAGGAAAGGTTTTACGCCAACCCTTCCAACTCAATATAAATAGTTTCTTCCTCATAGGCCAAAGCCTCGGAATACAGAAGTGGTTTTGTTCTTGAAATTTTGACATCATTCCTTGAACATATCTGGGTATATGTAGAGCGGAGCCGCTTGAATCTTGCTTGCGAGACTACATATATTCTGGTACTCATAGGGCTATATGCCTAAATTTTTCCTTGTGCATTTCTATGGGGGAAAGTTTCAAACAGATTGCCCAATAATCTACAACAATTTTAAACTGAAAGAATTCCTGATTCATCCCCAAAAGGGTGATAATCTTTGTGCAAGGCAAAAATTAATTGTCCCAAGACACTCATCATATTGTGCCCTCACTTGCATTTGGAGTCGACTAATACAGCATCATGACTAGATCCATTGTGTGCTTGGTGATGGTTTTATTCTGATTAGCATTTGAGTTGTACCTGATTCAAGGAGCAAAGATTTTCATCCTCCACCTAGAGAATAGGAAAAGATGAGTGTTTGTTTTACCCTCTTAACAATGCAAAACTGTTTGGTGTGTTCAAAAGATCATTAAAAAGATAAGCTCCTCAAAACAAACAAAAAAATTCAAACCCTAGAGTACAAGTATTTTTCACACCTTACGACACCTCTTGACGCAATTTGGAAACAAGCAACTTCACGCACTTTGAAAAAAGACTTTTCAGAACTGACCAAAACTAGCAAAACCATCATAAGATTGCATCTGGTATTTCCCAAGTTGCATTCAGTGTTTAGGATCGCATTTGGTATCCTGGATCACATTTAGTTAGCAAATAGTCGCATCCAGATTTTAGGATCGCATTTGGTACCATCAAAGGCTCGCATCTTGGAGCTCGCATTCAGGACAGTAGGTATTTGTGGCAGTTTTTCTTAGAAAGTATCAGTTGTTTAGGATACACTTTTTTCTCTTTAGCTGGTTCCTGTTGTCTCTTCTAGTCTGCCTGATATATTCCAAAACACTTTCAAAACGTCCACCTTACATGCTTAGTCAGTCATTCACGATCAGTTCAATACGTGTGGTCTACCCATTTTCTATCAACCACTTGGTTCCTAGCTCACTATCAGGGCATTCTAACCCTCTAACGCTGGAATCATTTACATCCACCAACAACAAACTATCACTTTTACCCAGACGCGCCCACTTGAACAATCTGAAATCCTTACTTGCACTATTAGGAAACATTAACAAGGTTGAGAAACAACTTCATGGTTAACACAAGACACAACTAGTACACAACTAAAGGATCAAAAGTGCCTCCTAAAACACCACACTTTCAAGGAGAAACTTCTCACAGTTCCCTTTTTGATCTAGATTCTCCTCAAATGGATAGCCACACTAATGAATGGAGTAAAGCTTTTAAGGGTTATAATGATGGCAAACACAAAAAATCTGAAGGCACCGAAGAAGAAGAAAGACCCATGTTTGAACATAATCTGTTTGGATTAGACAGTGAAGAGGAGATCTCCAAAGACGAATATCAAAAACTCAAACAAAGTAAATGGATCCACAAGCTATTGGGATAGATAATTAGTGGTGATAAAGAAAAATACTTCCTCCATCTAGCATCCACAGGTGTCAAATTACCCAAAGATTATGACATGGAAAAACTCAAGGAGAAGGAGGTACCAAACCCAATATCTATTCTCACCAAATAGCTCAATCTAATGCAAATAGAGCTCACAAATTTCAAATAGAATAAGGAGAAACCAAAAACAAAATACTCTTTGGACACCATTTGTCCATTTCCTTTTGACAAGAGTATCACTATGGCCCCATTTCCTCGCAACGTGGCAAGGCCAAAGTATGAAAAATACATGGGAGAAACTAATCCACACGACCATGTAAGGAAATTTTGTGCTCTAAGCATAGAATACATGCATGAACCTACATACCTCATGAGAGTGTTTCCAGGAAGTTTAGGAGGTAATTCCATGGAGTGGTTCTCAAAACTAAACCCTAAGGTTAAGACATTTGAGGATTTGATCCAACATTTCATTCAACATTACTCCTACAACATCCACCATGATGTAACTATGATGGACCTATGTAATACCAAACAATGAATGGGAGAATCATTCACATATTTCCTACAAAGATGGAGGAATATTTTTGCATGATATTCAAGGGTCATTCCCGAAACAAAGAAGATGGAAATTTTTATTAACAATCTAGTACCTGAATTAAACTATGCTCTACAAATGCAAGACTCTCCTAGCTTCGATAGAATGATTAAAAATGCCCTCCATATTAAGGAAGTCATGGTCAGAAGAGGAGAAATCACCCTTCAAAATGAAAGCAAGACTAATAACTCCAACTCCAAGCCAAAGTGGTGGAAACAAAACAAGAATGTTGTTAATGACAGAGTGGTTGACGCCTCTAGCATTAATCCTAAACCTAAGGCATTTAATTTAACCAATGGCATGCAAGCAAGAAAAGATACTAAAATAACACCTCCTGTCTCCAAAGTTAACAATGATAACAACAAAGAATGAACATGGACTTCAAAACCCCAAAGAACTTTCACTCCTTTGGGGGAGCCTCTTGAGACTATTCTGAAAACATTGGTGGATAAAAAAGTTCTTACGATTCCCGATTCTAAACCATGGGAACCAATGGTCAAACCCAGGTGGTGGGATGATAACTCCTACTGTGTCTTTCACAAAAATAATGGACACAAGACTTACAATTGTCTCAAACTTAAACATGTCATCCAAGACCTCATCGAAGGAGGAAAGATCAAAGTAGACGGCCATACTAGCAATGAGGATCATACAAAATTTAACAAACCCTTTCCTAATTATAATCAAGGAGAAACATCTAAAGGGAAGGGTAATGAGGTACACTACACCTATTCTAAAAATGACAATGTGATCAATATGCTTGATATTAAAACTGAATCCATCAATGTGATCACAATTAAAAGTATCTCATCCCACTCAAATGCTGTAACACGGAGCCAAGCACAGGTTACCATTAAAGGACCTCCAAAACTGACATCTACATCCAAGGTTCCTATTGTCACTATTCCTAAACCAGCTACAAAATGCATGGTCACTATCCCTGGAGAAAAATATGACCTGATAGACCAATTGCAATGAACCTCTGCCAAAATTTCTATTTTTGAGTTGCTCAAGATATCCACGGTACATAGGGAAATAGTAGAACAAGCTCTACATGCTGCTAATATTCTAAAAGATATTGATATAGACAAATTCCAAGCAATGGTCAATCACATCTCAGCGCCACATTACCTATCCTTTTCTGAAGAGGAAAACAAGTAATTGACCCATCCACACAATCAACCCCTCCATATCAACTTCCTTATTCATAAGTCTCGTGTTAGATATGTATTGATAGATGGAAGCACAGGATTGAATATTTGTACGCTGGATCAAATCAGGAAACTGGGTCTCTCAGAACAAACAATTGACTCTAGAAATAAGATAATCATCAAAGCTTATGATGAGGAAGAAAGATCCTCCAGGGGTCTTATTGCTCTAACTATCAGAGTCAGACCAATTGAGAGGAACATCATATGTCAAGTTCAAGATTTACCATTGGCTTAAAATATCCTGCTAGGGAGACCATGGATTCATGAAACGCAAGTTGTACCATCCACTTACCATCAATGCATAAAATTCCCACACAATGGGGTGGAAGTGACAATTCTTGCTGATGCTAACTACACTTGCAACAATATCAAAGCTAGTAGTATGATCCCACACAACAAAGAAGCTATGGATGTAGTTTCTCCTAAAACTACCAAAGATATGGTTATGAAGAGTTTTAGCAAAACCTTGAAACTTCAAGAAATAGGTATGGGAGAGTATAAGCTGGACCTGACTCCCTCACTGATAGAACTTCCAGTGTCACCAAGATCCTATGGAAAACCTTCCTTGACATTCACACCTATAGCATCCAAAGAGCCAGAGGTACACAAGGAAACTAGAATGATAAAGGCATCCACATCTTCTTCAGATAACACAGAAGAACATGCAGTCTTGGCTTGGCTCTACAAAGGCGAACCGATGGAATTTGAAGTAAAAAATGTAAAGATATATCCAGAATAGTATGGAAAGGGATATGATTTCCTTACCCAAATGGGTTACAAGGGAATGGGACCTCTAAATGACACAGGACGAGGGATTGTTGAACCTATACCCATGGAGTTCCACAACACCAGAGATAAAATAGGACTGGGTTTTAATACTAAAATTGATAAACCTATTTCCAAAGAAAGTCCACCTTCTGAGACAGGGAGTGATAAAACAGATGAAATAATACTAGAACCATGGCCTTATGAAAGATTATTACATGTTGGTGCAGAGAATCCTGAATATCAAGGGGAACACTATGTACCCAGCTTTGAGGTACTACGGGATCTTCACACTCCCTTGCTAGAACAACCTCCCATTCAAGAGGTAGGAGACACCATCGCAACAATCACTCAAGAGACACCCCAGCCATAGAATTTACATCCTAACTGGGGTAAATTGGTCACAATTTCAAATTTCCTCAATCTACCCCACTTTGATCTACAAGAAGCTAACCGAGTACATCAGATAAACATTGTTGAATACTTAAACAGGTCTAATGATGATGTCACAGACTCTCATGATTATGAATGGGATCAACTATCTATTGCTTATGAAGATATTGGAATCGATACAATTCACATGTTTGCCTCTCCCTTAGCTCCTAGTAAATGATCTGACACTCCTCTCAATGATACTGATCCTCCTGAAGTAGAAGAATAATTCCTTCCCCTGATCACATGCAAACACGAGTGAATACATAAGTCTAGAGGAACTTAATAGGCCACAAGCAAGAAACCTCCATTTACAGAGAGATGATGATGATATTTCTACTAACGAGTCACTAGAGTTCGATCCACATACGACTAACAATGACCCTTTTTACTATGATCTCACTCTTATTGATCTAAATATCAAAGAAATTAACTTAACATATGGTGTCATGTTGGTTAATGGTCTTGATGCTAACATGATGTTGTCCTTCCCAGGATCTGACTCCCTAACATTGATACATCCAAACCTAATTGATTAGACTGAAACAAATCCTACTCCTATCCTCAACTTTTCCAATAACCATACCCTTGCTTGTTATCTCAATGCTTGTGAACCTTACCCTTCTTCCACAAATGAAATGAGCAAGAACATGTCATAGGAGGATATCAATTTTCTTAGTCACAAACTAAAAAATAAAAAGAAAAAGTGGACTGATAGTGAGAACCATTCTGTGGCAGCATCAGATCCCAAAATAGTAAAGAAAAAAGATGTATCTAATGGTGAAAACCTCTCAGAGGTGCCAAAGGATGAGACTCTTGATATCCTCCCTGAACACTTTTAGGAAAGATCTTTGGTATTGATTGAACCAACACAGCCAGTAAACTTGGGCACTATTGAAAATCCTCAAATAGTTCATCTGGCACAATCTTTATTAGAAGTCAAGAAGGTACAATTCACAGAGTTCCTGAAGGAGAATAAGATCAACTTTGCATGGTCTTACACTGATATGCCAGGATTAGATCCTAATCTCATTATGCACCACTTGTCTATAGCTCCTGGGATCAAGCCCATAAAGAAAAAACTTAGAAAGATGCTACCTCATGCTGCTTTATTGGTAAAAGCAGAGCTAGAAAAGTTGCTAAAAGCTAGATTTATTCGAGTCATTGCCTATGCAGCAAGGATCTCCAATGTGGTCCTCATTTCTGAATCTAATAAATCTATCAGGATATGTACGGACTTCAGAGACCTGAATAAAGCATGTCCAAAGGATGACTTCCCTCTACCAAACATTGACATGATCATAGATCTTACAGCAGGTTTTCAGATGTATTCATTAATGGATGGATTCTCAGGCTATAATCAAATCAAGATCACCCCTGAAGATCAAGAGAAAACTGCAATCACATGCACATGGGGCACCTTTTTCTGGAATGTCATGCCTTTCAGGTTAAAGAATGTCAGTGCGACATATCAAAGGGCCATGACAACAATACTCCATGACATGATGCACAAGAACATGGAAGACTATGTCGATGACACATTGGCTAAATCTAAGGAGAGAAGTACTCACATTGCTAACCTAAGAAAAATATTTGATCGAATGGAACAGTTCCAACTCAGGCTTAACCCGAAGAAATGTGCCTTTGGGGTCTAATCAGGGAAGCTCCTAGGATTCATAGTATCTGCGAAGGGAATTGAGGTAGATCCTACAAAAGTAAAAGCTATTCTAGAGATGGCCCCTCCACGTAATATCAGTCAAATGAGGATGCTACAAGGAAGACTCCAGTCCATCAGGAGATTCATGTCCCAACTTGCAGATAGGGCACAACCCTTTACTAAGCTACTACATAAAGGGGTTGCAACCACCTGAATTTGGTCTGTGGCAACTATGGACCCTATTTTCCCTAAGTGTGATCATACCCTTGATTTATGTCCAAATGACCCTGTTACTGCTTGGCATAATTCTTTTAATCAATTTAATATCCTAGGTGATTTTTATCACTAATTTATATTAACTATTATAGCCATACAATTCAAATCAAATTCGACCAATCAAATCAAAATCAAACATGGCTATAGTATTTAATTATAAAGGAATTAAATAAATCCCTAAATCAAATACCCACTTGCAATTAACCCATTCCCCTAACCTATTTAATTTAATTAAAATGGCTATAGTCCTCTAATTATTAAAAACCAATTTCATTGTTTAAATAATTAATTCCTATATTTCTAAATGAATTAAATAAGTTTATTTCATTTATTAATATTCCTCTAACATATATGGATCGACGTAAAATTTCACCTATATCGACATAGTCTCGACGGTACACTTCTTCGATGTTTAGAACTAGAAGAGTCTGATCTAGCTTTAAAAGACGTCCATGCAGGTGTATGTGGATCACACTCGAATGGATTTTCATTAGCTAAGAAGCTGCTCAGAGTAGGCTATT
>MU226297.1:345657-400103 GCA_018584345.1 Thuja plicata
TATTTTCCCTAAGTGTGATCATACCCTCGATTATGTCCAAACAACCCTATTACTGCTTGGCATAATTCTTCAAATCAATTTAATGTCCTAGGTGATTTTTATCACTAAATTATATTAACTATTATAGCCATATGATTCAAATCAATACAAACCATTTAAATCAAACCAAATTCAAATATGGCTATAGTATTTAATTAAAAAGGAATTAAATGAATCCCTAAATCAATTACCCACTTGCAAATTAACCCATTCCCCTAGCCTATTTAATTTAATTAAAATGGCTTTAGTCCCCTAATTATTAAAAAGTAATTAAATTGTTCAAATAATTAGTTTCCTATTTTTGAATGAATTAAATAAGTTTAATTCATTTAATTAATATTCCCCTAAACCCCAGCCTAACTTATCTCAACCACTTCTACCCTGGGTTCTAACCCTTCTCAACCCATTCACCCTTGCTAATCTAATTCTAATCCTAATTCTACCCTAACCCACCTTCTAATGTTGTCACATTCCATTAAGGAATGCTTAACAACTCAACCCACTTGAGAAAATCCACTTTCTCAAGCTTGACTTTCCTAAAAGTCTACCTTCTCAAGCCATCCTCTTACACTCTCCCCATGCTTATTTAAGGCTTTCATTAATACCTCATTAATGAAGATGCCTTAATCCTATATCTCCTCCATGCCTCATTAATGCCAAAGGCATTAATGGCTCTTGCACCACCATTAATGAGTCCCTCAACTCATTAATGAGCCTTGTCTCCCCTCTCTCTCTCTCTCATTCTTCTATAAATAGAAGCCATTTTTCAGAGAAAATAAGCCTTCACCTTAGATTGTAAATGCATTGTTATGCTGCTAGATTAATCTTAGAATCATATTTCACTTATTATTTCATGCTTTTCATTGTTATCATTTCCATTCTTAGAGCTATAATGCATGTTTTATCATCTTTTTAGCTTGTTTTTAAACTAAAATCCTTCATGCTAGGTTGTATATGTCACTGATTGTAGTGTAATCTGAGGGCTATTGAGTTTCTAATCACACTCTTCCTAGTTAGAAGGCAATAGGTTGATATTAGTGGGTTTTGTATGTTTATCTAACCTTTCTACACTAATACAATGACTTATTGATGTGTTGTGTCTCTCTTATCAGGTACCCAAATACACACACACAGTCTCTTAAATAGACATGATATCACCATTGTTAGGTTCTTGATTTTATTGATCTTGGCGTGATCCAAAATTCTTGCCAATTAGATTTAAAGCAAAACTCTTGTTTTATCTTGCTGAGATATTCTTGCCAACTAGACAAATCAACTTTAAATCAATCACTTATCTCTGGCTTATCTTGTCAATAAAAATAATTGATAAGTGGGAGATATTTTTCCACAGCAAGTCAAATTGTGATATTGCATCACCTAGATCCAATGAGTGCTAAGTGTTCCATTCATTCTCATGAGAGATGGGTTCATGTGAACCACTACTCATGAATTATGGGTCAATGAGTTTGACTCAAAAACTACACAGTTGAATCCTGATAGCAATATCACAATAAAAATAATGATAACTACCAGTTAATTCTATATTTAGCTCTTCTAACTAGATATTTTTTTGTTTGTGAACTCAAGTTAATTTTGGTTTAACTCTCTGATAGCATCGATCAACACTTTAGTTCTCCTCGGGCTTCTCCGTCGGTTTACACTATGTTTCTGGCCGTCGGGTTTGCTTGTGATTCTGCTTGTTGGTAGTGCTCATCAGTTTTCTTTCTTAGGCATCATTATGACTTGACTGTTGATGATCTCTATCCGTTGGGTTCCACTGACCATCAGTGTTTGTAGTCACAATGTGAATGCTTGTCTTTTATGCATTACAGAAAGCATAATCTTTATCTCTCTGATCCTCTAAAGTCTTTGACACTTTAATTATAACCAATTACATTATATCAATTTGACATCAATGAAAATACAGTCCATTAACTAATTTAATGTCTTGCATTATCCTTCTGCATTTCGGTGATCAACTTAACATTTTCAAAAATTCAATTAGTTACATGTCATCATCTTCAACACCCTTAAGGGAACAATATGACACAACTAGAACCAATTAATCCAGGGATAGAACAAGGGTTATATCAATTTTAGACCACCATTTTAGATGAAATGAAACACAAATCCCACACTAAGGTATCTCTGAGATTCCATTTAGACACCTAAGCCTACATAGGGCTACAAGGAGAAAACATGGATTTCTGAAGGTAACTTACTTGGAACTCCAACACATAAATTCTTGACCACCCTCAAAATCTCCAATCAATCCACCAACAACACCCTCCTAGCTAGGGCTCTTGACCAATCCCCTAACTCCTAGTGTCCTCAAATTCTCTACTAGGCCTAATAGGGATAATAGGCCACTTTTACAAAGTAAGTACTTGAATATCGATTCAATTTCCTATCCCACCAATTGTAACACTTGTGGGATCACATAAAACATCCAAATCCAAGTATTTAGACTTCCATTCCACCCCTAGCCTGAGTTGTGCCTCAAAAACCCAATTCTGGGCAGTCACATATAAATGCCTGTCCAGAGGATTCAATCATTCCTCCCTCCATCGACTACCTCCTAATCTAAGACCTCAAAATTATTAAAGTACATCCTCCCCCCTTTATCTCCCCAAAGTCTTAGAATTTTCCCATGGTGGAGTCTCTGGGAAAGAGGAAATTTGTATCAAAACCCTAGTTAGGGCCTTTCTGAGACCAGTGGGAATTAAAAAATGGATAACTTTCAATCCACTGCACTTCAAGCATTTAAACCAATTTTAACATTGAACCAAGACACTGGATCAACTTTTCTAATCCTTCAATGGTGCATTGGGATCCATACAGATCTATACAACTCAAAAATACAGTTAGGAATACAGAAAACAATTTGAATTTTATTGATTTCAATGCAAAACTTTACAATTCATCCACTCCAACTTTGGAGTAATGGTTTTTTCATGTTTTTTTACCTTTCCCAAGTGGTTCCAACTAACAAAAGTGTTTGTGAATGTTGGGAATCAAAATTTGCATTATGCAACATTGACAACATTGACAACTTTTTGCAAAAGTTGTCAATTGTAACTAAACTGGCAAATTTTTGTTTTTTGAATCCATAGGGGACCTTAGAAGGACTAAAATGACATTCCTACCCTTCCTTAGATTCCCTAGATTATTCTATCCTAATTTAACCAAATTTTTCCAAGATGACTAAAGTAGACAACTAGGTTTATAACATCACCTAGTGCCTCCTTGCCTTACAAATAGGACTTTATGATTGACATTGGATCCTACATCCAATGACTATCCTAACCCTTTGTATTTGGGTTCACTGATGTTCTTACAATGGGTGAAATTGAGGGTTCTCCTTCACCACTACCTCAATATGGGTGAGAGATTCAAATTGTTTCAATATGGCATGTAAGCAAACTAATCTATTTAAGCAAGAGTTGTTATTTGAAATCTGCATTGAATTGTATGAAAATTTTGCCATGAAATTTGCTTAGTATTATTTTATGACGTGTTTTCCATCAATTTTAATGACACCAACACTATTTCATGTTCTCTTCTTTTTCCCCCTCTCAAAATTCACAAATATTTGTAACATTTGTAAAAAGTATTGTTTTATATAATGCAATTTAGGCAAAGGCAAAAATCAAAGTTGGCATAGATTTCAACTAGTGGCTCGAAATTGAGTATAGTTTTTTTTTTTTAAAGTGGTCATTTTATTCATGTTTTTTCCATTAGAGTATATTTCTCACTAACTTTATAAAGTGTCATCTTCCACTCGAAATGAGCTTTCCTATGCACTGCATTTATAAAGTGTTAATTGTAAGGGGGTCTCTAATGTTGAATGAAGGGGAGTGTAATCTAAGTTGTATCTTGTTTACTTCTAAAATACTACATTTTTTTCACATTGAGACTAAATGATACAATATTAAAATTATACATGCAATCATGAATTGAGATAGAGTTTCACTTTTTGGGGGGTCCATCATGTCAAAGTCATAGTTTCATCCTTATGTTGTTAAGATTACTTCAAAAAACTATATGTCTTGGAAATAAGGGATAAAGAATAAATCAAAAGATGATCATGATCATCTTTCAAGAAGTGATTCTGTGACATGGAGAAATAAATCATTATTATAGGATAGTCAAGGAGGAAAAAGAGGGCATGAGGGCATGTCATGCAACAATCAGAGAAATATCCACCATGACAGAAATATTGAAGTAGAGATAGATGTAGCATGAAACCATACAAATAATGGAGATACAACACCATGCCATAATATTGCAACATGGAGATCAAACTCCCATAGAATCATAATTCCCCAAAGAGTTAGTACACAGTCACATGGAGAAAATCATGGGTGTTGTTGTAAATATATCACAAGCAGCATGACAGAAGAAGAACAACATCCAAAGAAATGTAATCCTATATGAAAGGAAACCATACATAGTAGTTTAAATAAAATAAGTAGCATTAAGAATGTGCCATGAGCCTCAATGGAGTAGAGCACAATGATCTACAAATGCATCTTAGGAAGATAATAGTGCCACTTCAAGAAGAACAACAAAGCAACATTCATGTTTACAATAATGCCAATTATTGTCCCACAACCCTCACCTCAATATGGTGTAAACAATGAAAAATGAGCAGTGATGCCCTAGTTCTTCAAAAGAATCAAAGCATTGAACATAGATGAAGCAACAGAAGTGTCATTCTTTTAGGTTCCCAACAAAAAAAAAACATGATACCCTCAACATCAATAAAAATGATGCTCTTATTACAAGTAAGCTCTACAACACATACCAACAAAGATTCATGGAATGATAAATTAAATGCAGCATACATAGTGCAGAGAAAAAAATAGGATCACAGTTCAAATAAATAACTTCAATAATGCCTTAGTGTAGACTCACAACCCTATACACAAATATGAGGGGTTTTCAAATTTTGATGTGCCTAAACGAGTCATAGAAATGACGACAGCGACGACTCTGACTGCTATATTTTATGGGGTGACATCCCTCGACACCAGCAGGCTACCAGACCCTGGTTTATTTTTTCATGCTAATGGACTATAACGTTTACATTCATGATACACAATTGGGCCTTCCTCTAAATGCTTTGAAGGTTTTTGTTTTTGTTTAAAGCAGAGAAGGATTTCATAGAATAGATATAGCTTTTAGGAGTGTAGAAAGATAAGGAATTAATGGGTGGAGAAATCCCCATATTTTGTGAAAATAGACATCATGCCTGATAGATAGGCAACACAAAAAACTCTCTGAAAAATGCAGCTTACAATGGCCATAAATATACCCAAATCATAGAAAAGGAAAAGCTTAAAATCAATCTATTGTCTCCATATTCATTTGTTGAGCAGATCAACGAAAAAAAATTGATCTTGTCAAATCTAACCACAAGCAGCTCATAATTATTTTTTCCCCAACTCAATCTCCTTCTCTCCCACACGATGCTACCATCTTCAATATTTCGTAAAATGATTTGGTTTCACTTTTTTTTTCATGTATAGCCCGGAAGTGCCCGAATTTTGATGGTCTGTTTAAAATCCATAGGAATTCTGACACTATCAGGGACTATTACAAAAAAAAAAAAAAATCATCCATCAGAAGTTGTCGTTGAAATTTAGCCCCAAATATAGTAGTGTAGGATCCAAAGAGTAGTGACAATGTAGCTGATATGAAATAATGTATCTTCAACATATGTATGTTCTAGTAAAATCACAAAGAAGATAGTCAAGAAGTTCCTACCCTAACGAATCAGCATAGCATGAAAATCCTTGCTCGCAAACTTAGGCACGCTTCAAGAGCTAATCAAAATACGACCATTGCCAACCATGCAATGCATTAACAATGTCGTATGAGCCCAATCCAAACACTCAGGAAGGCATGATATGGAGACTGTCTTGGGGAGGTTACTATTGTCCTCGCACTTGGATTATGACACTTTTGAGGGTGAGCTAGGTAGCTTCTAGACAAGAGTGCTTAGTAAGGGAATCTGTTCGAATACACCCTTCATAGTCACAGAAGAATAATTGAGGCCTATAGCCCTATAAATAAATGCACCCATCTTCCAAGAATTTAATATCGAAGAAGTATTTTATTATAGTGGGTTGGAAGAGTTTGGCTTTGGCCTTATTCCCACTTGAGTCATTTTCGAGAGATTTTTCCCTGAACTAGCAGGTTCGCTAAAGGTAATGCAATAAATGAAGTGGATTGGAAACTTAGGAGTCTGGATTTTTGATTTTCCACTAGGGAAAAGAGCATAATCTCCTATCCATGTTTTTTTCTCCCAAGCACATCAAGCAATTTGTTCATTCCCAAGGTTCCTTTATAAGTGAGATATCAAATGAGTCTAAGTTTCTGATTGTCTTATAAAGACAAGAGTATACTCCCCTATTACTTAACAAAATGCTACAAGTGAGCCTTTATTAAGATACCTAATAAATCACTTAATGAAGACACAATGTTTATTCATATCTCCTAGGCAACCTGCAAAGCACAAAGTGAGTAGTCTAATGTTTTCAAAGTCTTCTACTAACATCCTGCAAGACCAACTATTAGTAGTTTGATTTATATACCTTCATTGCATGTCCTAAAATTCAAAATAAAAGTATTTTTAAATTCAATATTCATATCTGAGGTGTTGCAAAAACCAAATAAATCAGTAATACAAAATCTTGCAAGAAATTGAATATTTTTAGTAACAGGGCGCAGACGACATTTCCAAGTTGTAGACGATAATCTGTGCAAATGACAGTTAGACTGCAGAGATGATAGTCAACTAAAATATCAAAAAATCTAATAAAGTTATACCTAATATGTGTCATCATATATTTTGAGGAGCGTAGATGACTAAACCAAGTTACAAACGATAGTCAACCTGCAAAAACAACAATTTATAAAAAGTAGAGTGAGTCAACTATGATTAGGAAATTGTTTTTTGAAATTTTTCCAGCATATTACTCTGTTAAACTATTTATCTGATAGAAATGTGAGAGTTAAAAGAGTCCAATATCATAGAAAACACTTTTTAAAAGCATTATAAACATATGTTCTTTTTTTGTCAGAGCGAAAACGACGGTCCATTATCGCAGATGTCGATCTACATAAACGAAAATCTGCATAGATGACAGTTCCAGGTCGCAGACAACTCTGTGTAAACTAGAGATGACAATGCATGACTGGGTCTCGAAAATGGCAAAAAATTTCAAAAATTTTAAATTTTTTAGGGATGTGGGTCCCACCAGGCATGCCAAAATGTGTATGAGGAAAAACTACCTGTGTGGAACAAGCTCAAACATGAAAATATAGTTGTAAATCAATCTAATCTACACATTCATAAAACTTGCAACTACACAATAACTTCCAACATAACCTCCGATGAGCCAAACAAGTGCACCCAAGACTTGTTGATTTTATCTTAGAGAGGAATGTGGGTGTGCTCTCCCAACACAAAATATAATTTATACTTGATTAATGATGATTAGTGATCCTGACTGCAAGACTAAATGAAATGATATTGAATGAATTTAAGGACTAGTTATGTAGAACTAGTCTCGAACATTCAATGCAAATGCAAGAAGTAGGAATGAATCTAATGCAAGATCTTAATGAGTAATGAATGCAAAACTAATAACTACAAATGAGGTGCAACTACCATGTAAAATCAAAACAACTACCAAACATTTTAGTCATAAGTCTCTAAATGAATGCAAGATAGCTCTAAGACAAATAGGATGATAACTCTAATATGCAAATGAAGGATCATTTAATCTTGGAAAAGCTCATATTTATAAGATTTTGGAGGACTTGGGTAATGTGGCATCCACATAGGTGCCACATGAAGGACACATAAGCCATGTAAGAGCCTAAGTTTTCTCACAAATGTGTGAGCAACTTGGGATGTGATAGGTCAATGTGTACTTCAAGTACACATCTAAGAGATCTTGTCATAGATGTGTAAGAGAAAGTCATAGATTTGGTCCAATGAACACTTTTAGAAAGTGTAAGAAGTTGTCATCAAGGTTGTAAGAAACCTTGTTTAGGAATTTTTAGAAATCTTTTAAAAGGTAATTTTGGAAATTTTCTCACACATACGTGAGAAAATAGTTAGCACTAATAGGTCAGGGAATCTAAAAATTAGCCTAATTAACCTTAGTTAATTAGTGAATATATTTATTTGGTTGAGAATGATGTGGGTAGGCTAGGATCTAGGTTCAAATTTAGATTAAATAAAATTTAACTTAACCATGGTTTAGAATAACAAATCATGTGAGGAATAAATAAAATAATTTTATTTAAAAGGGGGATTTTGTGGAGAATCATAGATTAAATGCAAATTTAATATATTAGGGAAATGTATTTAAGTTGACTTTAGATACCATAGGATAATGAATTAATTTAATTCAGTAAATTTAATTAAATCAATAGATGAATACAATGAAAATAGTTAATTAACTAGAATTAAATATAAAGTTAAGGGAATATTAATTTAGTTAAATTAATATAAGTGTTTACGGACAATTTTAGGCATCTACAAGTCATCTGGTGGTAGATGTCAAAAGCCACTTCTTCCTAGTTGGCTAGACTTGTCACCACTTGCCTATAGGTGATTGAAGCCAAAATCCACCAGGCTAGGTTGGGTCACTACTTGTGGAAATCCTTGGGACTAAGGATGAACATGTAGTGTAGCATGGGATGCATTGAATCATCCTCCCCATTGTTTGATGGTATACTTGACCCTATTGGTTTGAGGGTGGACCTATGGAATACTATGGGATGCACCAAATCCTCTTCTCAAGTATTTTTTGATACAGAAGACCGGAGAAAGGGATGGGACACATGATTGTTGGAAATATAATATGGGAAAGTAAGATACTAAGAGGGGGGGTGAATCAGATCTTAAAACATTTATCCTTTAAAATAAAACTGATCCACAACCATGCATAAATGAAATTTATATATCAACTAGTAGCATCCATGACAGTAAATAAATAACTCAAGACACAGAATTTTGGTAACCCAAAAATCCAGTAAGGTAAAACTGGGGTGGGGATGACAGCTACAAAAATCTTCACTACTGCAGCAATAAAATGTATCTGTTAGGGCTACAAAGTTTGATCACAATATGTAATCTACCTGGTTAAAGGTTTGCCTGGTTAAGAGCTACAGATCATTACAATCTACCTTGTAAAAGGGTTTAAACTTATAGCAAAGTAAGCACTCAGCTAAGAGATTTAGAAAGGTCTATTAGAACCACTATGTTAAGAGATTTCACCTGATACATTGGTTAGAATGTCTCAAGAACCGATCCTTCGTTATGCACTCTAATGTTGATAACAGATCTTCTCTTTCCAATACCTTCTCTGCTCTAATAATCTGATATGTCTTTACTATGTTGCTCATTGCTCTTTCACTCTGCTAGATCTATGCTTCTTCTATCAAAATAACCCTTTGTACATCTCTCATATACGCATACACTTCTCCTCTCTTGCACATCTTCTTTTCTTACACATTTTTCGGGTTTAAGAAGCAATCTTATATACTTTACGAATCTGGCATCTAGATCTAGATCAACAATCAGGATCAAATGCTTATGCCACTTAGGCATTCCAATTTTCTGATTGGCTCCATGCCACGCATTGGGATCAAATAATTAATGTGTAATTAACTCCGTTAAAATCATTAAATGTATGAACAAGTCGGCCCAAAATGGTTTACCTTCAAGTTTGTGTCATTCCAAACATATATGTCAAAACTGTGTTGCTCGGCACATTGAGACTCTGGCACTTGGCTTGAACATGATCAATGTTTGCTTGTTTTTTGAGTCACTCAGAAACTATTAATCTTCTCGACAACGACTATGCCAGATAGATCGGCCTATACTAGATAGCTCAACCGCAGTGATGACCGGCTAACCTACCTAGATAAATGACTAAGTGTGGGACACTAATGATCAACAAAACTTAGAGATCAACAATCTCACCCTTTGATATTAGTGGTAAAAACACACTTACCATTTCTTTATGTCTACAAAATTTTGCCTAAGTACACAATGGACTCCCCATAATATTATACTTCATACTTTACATAATATACATACCTTACAAAATATTATGTCTGATTCTACACATCTTTATCCATTTCCTTATCTAATTCCCCCCTTATTTTTTTCACTGATAGCTACAGGGGTTAAGTCATACTTATCCAAAAATGACTTATGAAGCTGTAATGTTAGTGCAAACACTGTATCCCAACTATCCTTTACAAACTTCATGACTTGTAACTTAATTTCTAGCTCGCTAACTAGACTTACCAAACTATCTGTTGTAGAGAGATGAGAATCCCTCTTGACTAATTTGTTTGCATCTTTAAGTTCCTTTTGTATAACCTCCAGATGAGGTATTAAGGCAGTCTAAATATTTATTAACTTTGCTCTTATTATGCCATCTTCATCCATGAGCTCAGCTAATCTCCTCTGTGTATAAGTCAACTTATCAAAATGTAAGGAGCTAGAACTAGCATCCATACTCAATGTACTCCCTGTTGACTTTAAAGCTAGTTGAAAATTATCAATAAGCTGTTGGTTATCCTTGGTAAATAATTCTACATCACATAACTTTTTATACAAGGAATAAACATTATTTGCAACTTCCTCAAGAATACTAATAAGAGAAGAAAGCTCAACCTGTTTGATAGCAATCTCTGTTGATATCTTCTCCAAAAATTTGTTCTCAAATTTCCTCTCAGACCATTGTAGCAACTTCTCATTTGCCTCAATATTTTCATCATTTACTTTCTGCACAATATGGACTAACTGTTCCAAAATTGATGTTTGTTCATTAATATTTGTTATATCAAAAGCATTAACAAAAATATCTTTCATTTCATGTAACACTTTCTTTTGTTGGTGTTCCCTCTTCAGTTCCTCTTGTTTCTTCTTCCTCTTCAAAAGGTCTTGTAGAGTCTGAATCTTCTCATATGTCAAGTTATCTATATCCCATTTAGGAATCACAATCACTTCATCCAAAGTGACACTTTGACTTGGTGACTTCCTCTTATATGACTTCTTCCTTTTGAGTTTTGAAGAGCTAATACTTGGCTCAGGAACTGTGATATCTTTACCTTTGTCAGTATTAATTTCAATTGTTGCCTTCATCTAAGTCAAGATTACATGTTGATTAGGTACACTTCCTATTTTAGGTGTCGTGGGAGTAAATGATGTAGAGTGTGGTAGATCCACCAACACTTGTATAGCCTCTTATTCTATAGGCTTATTTGCAATCACTTCCATCTTATCTCCACTCTCTAAAATTGTTTGTACAACCTATAAAATAGGGGGATTTGTATTGATTACCTCCTTTTCTCCTTCTTTCTCTGACTCGACCTCAGTTTCCTGAATGGGCAATTGGATACTTGTGTCTTTCGGCTCATTCTGATCCTCGGCATCCACAATGCTATTTTCTCCAAGTGTAGTATCAATGGGACTATCCATTGTCAAATCTATAATTTGTTCATCACATGTTTCCTTTTGGGGTTTTGTTTTAGTTTCTGCCTGCTCAATAGCAGTTTCTTTCTCCATTTCCTTCAGTCCTAAGTTGTCTTGATCTTTCTCATCATTCTTCTTAGTAATTAACCCAAATATTTCCTTCCATATTCTGGTTCTCTATTGTACTACACCCTTCAACATCATTCCTCAAAATTACATAGGCTCTTTGTTTAGGAATAAAATTCCTTTGTTATTATATAATGAACTTTTCTATCTGTTTCTTTGTTAAGTCAGGAATGACCTTAGCTAATGTTCCTTCCCTTATCTATCTTTCAATCATTAAAGCATATTGTCATTTCTGAGACAAAATGTCATATAGTTATGTAGGGACACGATCTCCTATCTCTATAGGTGTCATTTTGAATGTTCTCATAATATCTATTAATGCCTCCTCAATGTTATGCTTGTTCACTATACTCTGTTTTTCATACTTTATAAATTTGAATCCTGCTAATCCAGTTGAACCTCTGATGTTCTTACATACCCCATCAATATCAATTGTTTGTTTGTCTGATGCTATGTGTATGTTTCTTGATACATCTATATTTGTCTCCTCATCATCTTTAGAATCTAATTATAGCTTCCTTCTTGGTCTTTTCTTAGTAGGTTGGCTCTGTACAACCTTGGTTTCAACTTGTTTTCCCTTCCCTGAGCTGCTCTCCCCAGCATTTTTCTTTGTATATACTTTTGATGTCTGGGTAAGAGATGATGCCCTAGTCCTTGGTCAGTTAGCAATAGGAGGGGTAGCCTTAGGTTTAGCTTTGCTTGGTTTAGTTTCCTCGGCAACCACTAGCTGCTTCCCTTTACCTTTCATAGTGACCTCCTCTTCAGGTTCACTTTCCTCTTCTTCTCCACTAGACATATCTTCTCCATGTCCTGTTGACAACCCCAAAGGTACATCCTCTACTTCTGAACATCACTTTGAATTCAAGCCATCTTCTTCAGATTTTTGACAATTTTCTTCCTCTTTCTCTCCATAGTGCTAGCCTTTAAATCCATAGAGATTCTGGACTTAGCTTCTTCATAGTTTCCAAAACATTTCACTGCACTATCAATTTCTTCTTCCTGTAGAGTTGTTATTTCTGCAGATGTCTCATCAATGTTTACTTCATAAGGAAATGGCCTCAGCCATGATACCCTCGGCACTACTTCCTGCACATAGGTGTAATCTATGTCTACTAGGAAACAAAAATCCTCATAATGTTTTTCAACTAGTGAACTAGGAATTCTACTCCTTAATCTCATCTTTTTCTTGAATTCCACAAAATATGTTCCCATCACATTGTCAAAATTATCACCTAATTGTTGAATAAATGCATTGATTTGCTGAGTGATAGGTCTATCTATTTTCCACACTATGTTTCCAAAAGAAGGAACTGTATGATGTATGTAGAAAAATATGCAAACGAGCAGAGATCCAAACTTACATACTAAATTCTTTGCCCTTCTGATTGAAGAAAGGTTCTCAGCTAGTTGCATTAGTTGAAGTTCGGCAAGGTCATGGGTATGATCCATCTTTATAATTTTCCAAGCCTGGTTGACTGCAATGCATGGGACATTGTCCAGTCAGCTTGATTGATAGAACTTATGAGCTATAACCCTAACAGTAATATCAAGCTCCAAATTTGTAATCGTAGAGATCGTCATCCCTCTTTTGTTCCAAATGGCTCCAATGAATTCTTCTATGTTTTCTTTACTCTGACGTCTCATAGTTTTCTTCCCATTTAGAATTGGATAACCTGTTACTCGATGAATGATCTCCCTTGTTATCTTGACTAATCCATTTTCTAGCCATATGTTCATGTCATCTATACGACTCAGAACATTCTTGATCCATTCCATTCTGAATTCTCTCAGAAAGTCTAGGGCATGAGTTAACCCTCTCTCAGCTAAGTGTTTATGTTCATCTTTTAGGGCTTTGTTTGTGCACAATTTTTTGTAAGATGCCCTAAGCTCATTATCTCCAACTTCATTTATCTTACACATATAGAATGACCTTATATCATGGATCATAAGTACCTTCGATGGAATTGACGATAGGGCTCCAGTCAGATCACCCTTGATGGCACTCTTAGGAACTGCCCAGAAATTAGGAGGTGCACATGTGTCGCTCCTTACCAATTGAACATTTAGCAACTCCTCCAATCTCTTAGCTGGTGTAGAAGAACTAGCGGCCATTTTCTCTAAAAAATAGGGTTTAAAGGATCACGAACAGAGTAACACAACAAGTGACAAAATCCACACTTTCCACTGAAGAGGTTGCCGATGGCACGCTGTAGAAATCTTTGAAAATCTTTTCTGAATTCAAGTTCACAAATGCATAATCGCTCTTAAGAAATTCTTAAACACATGGTGAGGAGAAATAAAATAGCTCTTCCCTTTATATAGGCTCCAACGGTCAAAATTTAGGTCAACATTAAACATTCTTTCCGTTGAGTGAGTGCCAAACAGTTGTCCTTGGCCGACTCACAAAATTCACTTTCCACTCGGTCGTCAAACAAAAATTACTCGAAATACATTAGAAATATACTGTTGCTCGGCACCTATAGTGCATTTTGACTTTGCTCGCTACATAACTCAAAATATGTCCTGATGCATCTTATCATATGCAGATAGGGACTATTGCACTTTTATATAATAGGAACTAATAAAAGATATGAGATATAAACATAGTTCCTTACATACTTTTCTTTGCTCAATTAGTGATGGTGGGATCTCCTGATCCATTGGATTGGGTGGCCTCGGCTTTAGTAGCTTCACTGATGCAAGGTTCTACTTTCCTTATCCATTGCTGGTTCATCTTTGCTCTAATCTTCTCAATAGTGGGAGCAGGTAAACTTGTTTTGCAATCTCTCCTAGTATGACCAATTTTCAAACAATTATAGCAAACTAGGCTTCCATTCATCCAACTCTTAGATTTACCTCTAAAATGTGTCTTTATGCAGTTTTCTGGAACATGTCCATACTCACCACAGTAATGAAAGTTATGCCATGTTTTATAATCCCAATTGTAAGTGTTACCCTTCCTTGGTGCTTTTGCTTGTGTCTTTGATGTCCATTTTTGTTTAGCATTAGATCTGCAATCTTGTGTTCTATGTCCATTTTTTTGACAGTTGTAACAATACCCATTGAATCTATGTGTGGGATGTGCATTATTTGCCTTTGCCCAACATTCATGTGCTTGATGTCCAAGATTCTTATAGTTAAAGCAATAACCATTGAACTTAGGTTTAGGATTGGACTTATCATTCTTGCTTTGACAGATGTTTGTTGTGTGTCCTAATTTTCCACAGTGATGGCATATAGGCTTGTTATTCTTTGACTTTGCATTCCTCTTTTCACCAATCTTAGATGATTCTCCTTTCTCAGAATGTGTCTTTTGTTCAGTGTGACCTAATCCAGAAGTGTCTTTAAATCTCCTTGATGCTTCCATCATATTCTCAAAATGATTCAAAGCTTCATTGGGTCTATTCAATCTTTCATTCAGTTCTTTCTCAGATCTCAATTCATTTTTCAATTGACTATTCTCAGATCTCAAATTCACAATTTCCATTTCTTTCTTACTGATCTCCTGATTTGCAAGTAGTAGTTGATTCACCATGTCAACCTGATTATTTTTCATCATTTGTACTTCATGTGTCCTTTCATCAAGTCTAACAGTCATCATTCTTTTGTCTTCTTTAGCCATAGATTTGTCATCTTTAGCTTTCTTCTTTTGTTCCACTACTTCACATAGTCTTACTGTTTTCATTTCTTGTTCTCTTTTCAGGTTTCTGACTTCTTCACACAATGTATTGTTCCTTTTCAGCAGATCTGCAATTGCTGCATCGCTCTCAGTAGAGTTTCCATTCTGAAATAGATTTGTAGTGTCTTCTTCCTGATAATGAGTATCATTCATTTGTTTGGCCAAATATTTTCTTTCTTGCAAGGAATTCTTTAGTTACTGTATTACAGTTTCAAGCTGATGTAATGCTAGCTGAATTTCAATCTTTTGATTCTCAATGACTTTACCCAATTTGTAAATCTCCATCTCAAGATCTGTACTCTCAAGATGATTAAAAAAATTTGTAGGAGAACTGCGCTCTGATACCAATTGTTGGAAATACAATATGGGAAAGTAAGATACTGAGAGGGGGGGTGAATCAGATCTTAAAACTTTTATCCTTTAAAACAAAACTAATCCACAACCATGCATAAATGAAATTTATCTATCAACTAGTAGCATCCATGACAGTAAATAAATAACTCAAGACATAGAATTTTGGTAACCCAGAAACCCAATAAGGTAAAACTGGGGTGGGGATGACAGCCACAAAAATCTTCACTACTACAACAATAAAGTGTGTCTGTTAGGGCTACAAATTTTGATCACAATATGTAATCTACCTGGTTAAAGTTCTGCCCGGTTAAGAGCTACAGATCATTACAATCTACCTTGTAAAAGGATTTAAACTTACAACAAAGTAAGCACTCGGCTAAGAGATTTAGAAAGATCTATTAAAACCACTCTGTTAAGATATTTCACCTGATATAGTGGTTAGAATGTCTCAAGAATTGATCCTTCATTATGCACTCTGATACTGATAACAGATCTTCTCTTTCCAATACCTTCTCTGATCTAATAATCTGATATGTCTTTACTCTGTTGCTCACTGCCCTTTCACTATGCTAGATCTATGCTTCTTCTATCAAAATAACCCTTTGTACATCTCTCATGTACGCATACACTTCTCCTCTCTTGCACATCTTCTGTTTTCACACATTTTTAGGGTTTAAGAAGCAATCTTATATACTTTACAAATTTGGCATCTAGATCTAGATCAACAATCAGGATCAAATGCTTATGCCACATAGGAATTCCAATTTTATGATTGGCTCCATGCCACGTATTGGGATCAAATAACTAATGTGTAATTAACTCTGTTGAAATCATTAAATGTATGAACAAGTCGTCCCAAAAATGGTTTACCTTCAAGTTTGTGTCATTCCAAACATATATGTCAAAACTGTCTTGCTTGGTACATTGAGACTCTGGCACTTGGCTTGAACATGATCAAATTTTGCTTGATTTCTGAGTCACTCGGCAACGACTATGTCGGATAGCTTGGGCTATATTGGATAGCCCGACTGCAGTGATGACTCGCTAACCTACCTAGATAAATGACTAAGTGTGGGACACTAACGATCAACAAAACTTAGAGATCAACAATGATGTAGTATGCAATGCACCGATATTCCCACTCTTTGGGATGCACTATGGATAGGGGATGGTTAGAAATTGTTATATATTAGCCAAATACCATTTTGTTTGTGATTCTTATACAAGCCATTCACTATGTTTGGGATTCTTATACAAGCCAGTCACTATGTTAATTGTGATGCTTGTAGAAATCAGTTATTATTGCCTTTGTGATTCATTTATGAGCTAGTCACTGTCATCTTTGTGATGTATTTTGGATATCTTGATCATGTATGTGATGTATGGTAAAGATATCCATCTTGTGTTCATGTGATTTGTATGAGCTAGTACTTTGTGCAAATGTGACATATGCTTGAGATAATCATGTGTGTTTGATTTGTGATATGACCCCTATGTGTATGTGTAAGTTGTATGAGTAATGATTGGTAATGATGGGTATGGAACCAACTCCTGATGGCAATGTATATCTTTCATTATAGTGGGACTAATTTAATATATTATACATAATTAATAGTTAACATCTAAAAAAGAGATCATAGATCTCATAAAGGGGAGAGAGTAAACTCCCTCTTAGGGTGAATTACAAAGCGTCTGACTTCCTCCGAGGGGATACGTAGGCAGGGTCATCAAGAGTGAACCCTCGAGGCTTAGGTCTAGGTCAAAGGGATGAGCCTATTTATGGAAGCTTAGAACTATCAAGTCTAAGCATATAATGTGATATTGAGTCATTGACACCATGGTAAATGAGTTTTTAAATCATCACTTCTAAATTAAATGGAAATTGCTTGGTTGATTAAGTTATTGGTCAAAGTTAAGTGAATTTTTTTTAATTGTAGTAGCCAAGGGGCGGATTTTACAATATGAAAAGGCATCCAAAGGGGATTTCCCTTAGAGAAAGAGATTAAAGAATATGATAAGTGAGCATAAGAATTGTAATAGATACTTATGAATGAGAATACCTTGTATAATACACTATTTAAAGAAGATTTGGAATAAACCCCAAAGATCTATAATGAGATGGGAGCCCCTAATAGAACTAAGGACAAATAATCCATTTTTAGATATATGGTGGCTTCCAATACAACACTTAAAACTATAATTGATAGATTTACACCACCTCTACCTAGCATACTACACCCATACTATGTTAAAAGTAGGAACAATCTACATAAGAAGAAGAGTAATTAAATGAAGTGGTAATTATGAAAATAATCCCCATGTCCATCACTACTCAAAAGAAAAAAAAAATGGAAAAACTAATGTTAACGAAATTAGGAAATTTAAAATAGGCTCAAGATGAAATCAAGGAGGCCACAAATAAAAATTGTGGAAAAACTAATGTTAATAAAATTGAAGATTTTAAAATACGTTCAAGATGAAATCAAGGAGGCCACAAATAAAAGTTTGTAAGAGATTTGCATGAAAGAAGAAAAAGAGAAATAAGTTCCTTGTTTCTCCTCTAGACACAAGTCATCAAGAAGGCAAATGCTTAAAATTAATAAAGAAAAGTTGATAAATTAATAATAATCTTGTGATATTTAAAATTATACTATAACATAAATTATTAATTATATGTTGTTACTGCTGCACACAATTATACAATTGTTTTCAAAAGTAACAAAACACAATTATATGAATTGAAGAAAACTACTGTCTTAAATAGATTATCAAATTATTTATTTAAACCCATTTTTCATACCACAAATTTTTTTTTTTTAATACCATGTTTTCCTCTGATTTGTTGTGTGGGTAAGAGTTGGTAAATATTGGTACAAACATAAACATTTTCCTTAGAAAAGCATATATTTGGTCTGCAAAACCCTGTCGTGGAAAAAATCTTAGAATTAAAAAATTAGGAAAAAAGGTAAGGATGTCAAATCTGGGGAGCGACTCCATATTTGGCCACCAAATGTAAGGTTGTATTCTGAAAAAGATCATGATCTCGCCTCACCAATTACGCTTTCTATTCTGCAATTTTTTTTGCTAGTAGATTCTGCAATGTTATAGATTGATTATATTCGACAGTAAAATGTAAAACAAATTTATAATTTGAACTC
The DNA here is from genome assembly GCA_018584345.1 of Thuja plicata. Classification (NCBI taxonomy): domain Eukaryota; kingdom Viridiplantae; phylum Streptophyta; class Pinopsida; order Cupressales; family Cupressaceae; genus Thuja; species Thuja plicata. The sequence continues at coordinate 364,523 of MU226297.1, forward strand.
CAGATTTCTACACAGTTCATTTTGAACTTGAATCGTAGTATGAACTTCTAAGTTTTGTATTTGATTTTTAATGTAAATACCTTTTCTGCTCTATTAGCCACAAATGTAAGCAATACTTACAAATTCATTACGATAACAAATAATGAGTTTTCATAACCCTACTCTGGACCAATTCTTAAAATAAGAAAAGAGAGATGAATGATCATAACTAGAAAAGGCAGAAGATTGATAAAGGTGAAGATGTCTGAGAAACCAATGGAGGACCCTCTATTGATCACAAATGATCAGATAAAGATATGATATTCAAGTCATTACAATTGCCTTTTTAAATAGAGGTCTTTAGAATACTCCAGAATTAAGAGAACATTCTAAAATTGTACAAAGTCTGTGTGGACAATGTTGGATGATGATGGAAGTTTCCATTCTAACTGTGCTGGCAGTGTTGACTGTACCAAATGACTGGGCAGCTGGTTAGCTGAAGTTTGCTTGATTTGTGTCAAAAATAGTAAGTAGATAATTTCCCCCCATAAATTAATTATCAAATTGTCTGAAATATCCCCCCATAATTTAGAAAGGATGGGTTTTGGCTTATAGCCTTGTTAGGTACCCATTTACAATTACTTATCCAATTCTTCACACTGTTTCCTGATCTCATCACAATCACTGTGGGTTTTTACGGATTATCCGTAACCGATGCAAGTTTAAAGTACTTTTTAAGTCACCACAAACTTTGCACTCAAGTGGGTTTAGCTCCCCACAAACCTCACACATGAAATAAGAAAGTGGTTTAAGGATGACCACAAACCTCACAATAAATGATTTCAAGATTACCACAAATAAAACATGCACTGACCACAAATCACCATTACGGGGAAAGCATCACCACTCTGGGCTTTTTCTGGATTTGCACATGCATGAAAAATTATTATTGAGTTCATATGAAAATAAATCCATCTAACGAGATACATGGGTATCCAGCCATTGTACTCACTAGTTCTATAGGACTCCTTTTCGGATACATGGTTATGTTAAATCAAAAACTTTTGGGGTGTCAGATACAACTGATAATATACCCCTTACAATAACTCAGGTACAATAAATTATTCAACTTCATGATTTCACACTATTTGGAATTGGCCTTTTTTAAGAGACTCCCAAATACTATCAATTACTTTACAAAATGAAAACATCAATTCATAGAGGACATATTTCAAACAATCTTCTCAAGTGAAGTGGGTAGGGGCAGAAAAACACAGGGGAGAAACGCAATAAAAAATAGATTTTTTTGTTAACATTGACCAAACTTTTGTCAACTAATTGCTAACCAATCTCACATTTGACATACATATGCATGAGTAACATCCCCACGTTAACATGAAATAAAACATACCCTTTCTGGTTAGTTTCTCGTGCCTCTATTGGGTAGCCTCACAGATCTGACCCTCCATTTAAAAAACTATGGTTTGCAGTGTGTCCCACAAACCACATCATTACATCTTTATGGTGTTTAAATGGATTTGGCCTTTGTAGCTCCGTATTTATACATATCTAAAACCCACCCAGTTCCAAAGCTTTCGATTTCTTAATTCGAACTGGTTAAAAATTTACTAGCATGTCGAGAGCATTTAGTATAATGGTCTTCATGAAAAAAAAATCTAAAAAATAATTTGAGAAATTGAAATTTTTAACATGAAATTAGATGATTTTGGATTTGGAGTTTGATACCTCATATCTATTTTTTATTTTATGTATTTTTAAATGTGCATTGTTTTGTTGTGTCAAGTTGTTGCATTAGATTTTGTGGTACATGTGAGTTTCTAGAGAATTTGATGAACCTATGGTGTAAGATTTTAGGGAGAAGTATGGAAGTGGATCCCATCATGACCTTGACCTAGAGTGGCCCATCGACGATCACATTGGGGAGCCTCTTAATCAATTGATAAGTAATGAAACATGAGAGTAAAATGAACTAAGATAATGGATTCCTCTTTCATGCCTACGGTGCATGCAAAAGCTTGGGATGAACTTGATTCCTTGTCTCTTGTAAGAGGAGAACTTTATTCTTCTTAGTCGTACTAGTGATCTTTACAATTATACACCCTACCTCTTCTCTAGGATCTAGTCCTTTCTATTCTTATGTAGCTTTTATGATTTACTTTGATGGTGAGTGATCCTAATGTGAATGTTTTGGTTATTTCATTGGTGATTTTTCCCAATGATAAATTATATTTTTCTTTATTGTTAAATGTGCCCAATGTGATTGATTTAGTTCTGTTTAAGAATTTACCAGTAATGGTTTACACTTTCCTTCATTAATGAGTGTGTGCAATGTGAGTGTTTCTTTTATATTATTTGTGTATGTATCCAATAAGATTTTTATTTCATCCATCATGTGATATTTATAGACATTGTCTTATATGTTTGATGCATGTATGTTTCATGTATCCCATGTGTGCAATCCCTATCCTGTTTAGGGCATGTGTGACCATCTCCTAGCATAGTGGGAGTAGATATTTTGATTCCATAAGGTAATGTGGAATGGATAGCATGAATGGGAATCAAAGAATTTTGGATGGACTCATGGATGACTTCTAGATATGTAAAGTTTTTTTTCATACATTTTAATTCATTTATAAATTTGAAGTAACTAAAGTTGGGGGGACATTTTAGTCCTTTTCTAATTTAAAATGTAATCTTCTTTCACTAGAGCTTTCACTTGGGATGGATTGTATTGAGTGAACTAAGTGATACTACTATTGGATTGGGTATATCTACCTTAGTGTTGGACTTGAGCATGATCATATGTAAGTCATCTTGGTATTGTCATATCTAGATTCATGCATCTACTTGCTTAATAAGCTCCATGATGATATAGCACTATAAAAGCACAAGTTTCCATCACCCTCATCTTCTTTATCTATTTATATCTTCAAAAATACCAAATAAATTGGTTTGGTTCTAAGTATAATGAATCCATAGCCACTTTTTGTTGACTTGGAACATGGTGAAGGTCAAAGAACTTCTCCATTTGGAAAAGCTAATTAGTTAGATAATTTCCATCAAACTTTCTCATATCCAACTTGGGTACGAACTACCTAGGATATGATTATAAAAGAGATGATACCTCTTGAGATTTGAGTCAAGCCACCAAAATAATTTCCCATAAGAGAATTATCTTCCACTATATTTGAGGAGAGTCTTCTCCCTTATACTTCATCCCTTGAATAATAATTTACAATTCATTTGTGTCCCTTTCCAACTTATTTGATAAGTCATGAATGTATCTTTCCAACTTCCTTGATAATTAATTCACGTCCTTCTTCACATTTTAAATTCCATCATTCACCTCCTTTATTATTGAGTCAATATCACATTTGACTTTGTTTATATCTTCACTAGAGATAATATCATCAATTTCTACATCCTCCTTATCTAGAGATTTCCTAGGTATGGCGACATTCTTTTTTCCTCTTGTTGATCGACCCATCATGATGAAAAATAATAATTTTACAATTAATCCCATAAATTGAATCTAAATTATTTGAAATATTTTGTATAACTTAAGAGGATCAAATCATGAGGTTAGATGTGTCTCAGTAGTGGCCCTCTCATTCGGAACTCAGACAAAACCACTATGTTGAGGATTTTGCGGCATACTCTAGTCTAAATTTGGTGGCATCAAGGGGATTCAAAAAAGTTTGGTTATAAATTGAACCCATAAATATTGTGAGTTATATTAATGATTCTCAAAAGCCAAGTTGGACAATTAAGAACATAATATTATAATGTTTGGAACTTATTAAGTCATTCCAATTGTTTAAAATGAGCCACATTTATCAAGAGGGGAACTCTATGGCTGATGGTTTCGCTAACAATGGTGTCAACTTGCATAGGGAAAATTATTCAAGGATGGATGACCTTGTTACCCATGAGATCAAATCCCTTATTTGAAATACTGAAAAAACTTTCTAATTTTATGTTTCCTTTGGAAATGGTAGTTGGCACATTTAAATTTGTGTGGAATTAGTTGACAAAAATACTGCTCATTAATAAGGTTCCTTATCACATGTATCATTACTTGTATTCTATATTGTTCATCTAGATTTCTATTTTGTGTTTTCATTTTGGATCTCTCTTTATAAACATAGGGGGAGACCAAATTATAGTTGAAACATCATATCTGATAAATGGTAGAGAAATAAAGATGTGTAGAAGGAGCTTTCTTCTATGGGGCTTACCCCTTTTAGTGAGAATGTTCATGGGACTTATCTGTAGGTCATAGAAGATTTTGTGGATAGTTGGGATGATGGAGTGTTGAAATTTTTTGGCAATGAACTCGTGATTTTGAAGGAGTTGATAGTTGAAGTTTTGCAAACCCTTGTCGAAGGAAGGAAATTCTTTAGAAACAGGAAGAGCATTAATGAATTGTTGTATATTTTCTTCATGGGAAATGAGAGGGAGAAACTTAAGTGAAACTTGGATGGTGTTTATGACAGGGATTCCATTCCCTCCTTCTGGTGTAAAATTGTTGAAGTGATCATGAGGTATGTCACTTTGGATGGCCAATTCACTAGCCTTTTCAGCTGCCATTTTGTTATTTTAAACCACTTTAGGCATGATAAATATATTTTCATTCCATTCTACATGTTTTATTTTCTATCTCAGTATCAAAGCCCATAGAAAAAACCCTTCTCATCTAGTGTTGCACAAAGGATTAACCCTTCTTATTATGAAGTTTTAAAAAGCTATTTTGGTGGCCAGAAACCCTTGTATGGCCAAGGTGAACAAGGATGTTAATCCATTTTATAGGGGTCATTTAGTGGTACCTGAAGGGGACTCTAACAAAGATGTGGGTGGGGTTCAAATTGGTAAAAGATCGACCCCCAAAAGTGAATCTAAAGCCCATTTAAAATTTGTTATCTCAGATGATGAGGACTTTGACTATTCCCCCTCTATGGAATGTGTGCCTAATTCTTTTAGCCCTAGTGGGGACGTTAAAGGGAAAAGTAAAATTAGGGGGTCCTCTTCAACCATGACTAAAGGGAAATGTAAGAGATAGGTTTCTACTTTTTCTCATGGAAAAAAAACTTAAATGTGATCATATTATTGAAGTGGACTCCCCCTGCACCCTCCTCCTATAAATGAGGAGAATTTAGATCTACATGTTCATACACTAGTCAAAAATGATACACCCCTAGAAAAAGGGTCTTCTATGTATGATAGTGTTAACATTTAGAAGAGTGTCAAGGACATAATGGATGGCCATGGATCCCTGCTAATGTGGATTATCACAGAGTTGAATGCAATTAAAGTGAAATGGATAGTGTCCCCTAATGATGAAACTGTCAACAAACTACTTACTATGACCCAGAACCCCTCAAAGGGGGTTGAGGAGCTTAAGTTACATGATCATGAGTGGAGAATTAAATCCCTGGAAGATGATGTTATCAAAATCTATGATAGAAATACTATCGTGGTTGAAGTGAGTTGCACGACCATGGAGCATAATACTAATGGGGCTCAAAAAGTTTAATGATCAAACTAATATTTTATAGGGATTAACCAAAGGTATTTTTGGTCCTCCTATTGGGAGAAACAAGTAAAATATTATTAGTGAAGATCATGGTGATGGTGGAGATCCGATGCTAGGTCCTGCTACTAGGCTTAGAAGCAAAGACAAAGGTGCAACTCCCATAGATTCTATGATGAACAGGTGCAAAGTATAAATGAAGAAATGATTTTAAAGAATGAAAATTTGATGAAAAATATGTAAGATTCTTGGGAGGTTCTCCCTTTTTAGTTCTAACTCTTGGTGGGATGCATTCTCCTATTTTTTAGTGTTAACCATGTCTAGGATATATCCCACGTTCTTGTTTTGATGGTTTCCTACGGACCCATTTCTAGTTTTTTGTTATTTTTTGCTTTAGACTTTTTTGTTATGTAAATGTTTCAGGTCCCTTCAAGACTTGTTTTCCTTTAACCAAAAAATTACGAGGGTCAAAATACCACGCATTCCTTAAAGTGAAGCTATTGGGAACCCTAATTTTGCAACCAATCACTTATACCTACTCCAATGCCTCTAAAAATGGACTAAAGACTCTTCCATGACCTCCTAAAAAACATTGTAAAATTTAGGAAGAAATTAGCGAGAAAATATATGAGTTATGCTCTTTATAAACATTTAGACAAAAAAAACCTAAGTTTGCAATAACTTGCTTATTTTTTCTTCAGTTTCTCTAAAAATTTGATGAAAGACATTTCAATAGGTTTTTCAAAAACCCGTTAAAAATAAGGAAAAAAAATCTAAAATTGGAAAGATATATGATTTCCAAAATAACCTTTAATTTTGAAGAAAAATATCTTTCCTTCATGGTGCCAAGATCATGCTCTAGTATCGCTTGTAATGAAATAACTTGCATAAATGATGAAGATAACATGAAATATGTTGAGAATAATTTATATCACAGAAATTAATAAGCCACTTTGAGAGGGATAACCTTCAAATATTTGTAATGAGAACACACTTCACAATATTATGATAAAATAAAACTAACTAACTCCTCTATATAGTCAATTTATACCCAAGATATCACCTAGGCTAACCTAAATATGACTACATTTTCCTAAGTCTGACCTAACTAAATAAATAGTAATGAAATAATGATAATATTATTTAATTAGGGGTTAAGGTAACCACAAGCTGACTATTCATAACCATGTGTGTATTCTAAGATTAAGGGCATAACAGTGTAACCTTGAACTTGTTTGGCGACTGCATACTTCAACTTCACCCCCTTTACCAAATTTAAAATTAATTATGGGACCAAGCTAACTTGTCTCCAACTAGCCATTACTCACTAACTCAAGTGTTAAATATTCAATTTGGTATGTTATTATGTTGTATAACAATACAAAATGCTAATTCATTGTGATCTAAGTTAATCAATATAGCATCTCCCTCTCACATCAATTGATGATCATCTAGAGCACTTTTTGTATTGAATAAATTCAACGAAAAAAATTTACAAGGATTGAATTCAATGAGTTACAATAACAAAACACATTGTCCAGAAAAAAGAGAGCATTACAACATCTACATTTATAAGGACATTTGTCTACATTTTCATTCTACATGTGTCTATGAACTTGTCACATATTATTTAATTAATTAATATGCTTGACTAAGAAACAAGAAGGGAGTTAGCTAACTTCCATATCTTACCCTACAAATTTGTAATTGAGATTTTAAGCACCACGCTTTTATAAATATAGAGTCAATATAATAGATTGTCCATTTATTACTCTAATACATTTGGTGCTGATTTTCGACGCTAACTGTCAGAACAATGACAACAAATTATCACAAAATGACGTCGGCATCCTTGTGTTGCTAAGTGGGATGACCAAGGTTGTCTTCACCCTTGCGATGGTACTGGCGTCGGACAAGGTCTCCCATCCGTCATTGAATAAGAACTAATCCTCGACATCACACTCTGTCAGAACACTGATAAACTGTCACAATTTATGACCTTGATGTCATCGCCATCACTAGTAGAAGTTGGGAAATAAATGACCAAGTGACTGAAATGTTTAGTCACGTGACTAAAATTGATCATGTTCTACCATTTTTTTTCAATTCACAAATATAAATGACTAAATAAATGACCAATTTGGTCATTGTATAAAATCACAACTAAAATGATAAAATAAATGACCAATTTGGTCATCAGGTAAAATGACAAATTAAATGACTAAATAAATGACCAATTTGTTCATCGGGTAAAATGACTAAATAAATGACCATATAAATGACTAAATAATTAGTCACCCTTATGCTAAAAATGACTAAATGAATGATTAATACTCCTTTACATATTAACATTTGATAATATCATATACTTATATTCTTAGAAGTTGCATTTCACCAATAATGTGTGTTCGCCAATAGACTTATTGTGCGAACATTATTTCGGCCACTATTTGCCACTAGTTTGTCCCATTTTCCGTCTATAAGATAAAATTCAAATTCTTTCCTTTTTACATCCAAATGAAATCCTCAAACTTTATTAGATAACACAAGAGGCCCCATGTGATTTCTAAAGAATTTGACACTAGAGGATTCATACATAAAATATGAAAACACATATATTTAGACTATCAAATAAACCCATGTTTACAAACATCTTTTAAGAAATGAAATGTGAAACAATAAGTGCGTGATCAATAAATATACTATACCAATGTGAAATGTATATGAAATAAATTAAACCTTCACCATATACACACAAGTATGATGACTTTACAGGAAAAAATACATGAGTAAACATCATCTAACAAATCAAAGCTAGGGCTTTATTAAAGTACATGTGTCATGATTATATCATTCATTGCATCCATCATTACATCTAGGTGAAGCGTTGGGCATTCTCAGGAGTTACAATATTTTATGATTTGTGGTTCATAGTATTTCATGAGTAGTGATTCAAATTTTTGGGAGGTTATATTTTTTCATGAGTTGTGGTTCACAATGTTTCATAGGTAGTCATTCACAAGAACCCATATCTCATTGAAATGAATGGTTACACTTGATGCACGTTGCATTTAGGTGATGCTTAGTAAGGTGAAGTATTGGGCTTCTTAGGAGGTCACATGTCACAATACTTCTCCAATTCAAGTGTGCTTAACTAATTATGTTGTCAAGTTATTTGCACATCTCATAACACCATTTGATTTATAAACTTCATGCTGAGTTACTTTCTTGATTAATTGATTACATTATATTATTATCCCTATATCACCATGTATCTAATTAATTAATCAATCTTTCACTTATGTATGCATATATCTAATTAAATTAAACAAATAAATCTAATTATGCTTGTAGTCAAATTTCCATAGCGACTGCAAGTTGATTGGTAAGTCTAGATCTCACATCTTCTTGACATTTTTATCCATTTAGATGCTGTCAGAAAACAAAAGATTTAGAAGGGTCTTAGATATTCTATAATTGTTTCCTGTAAAAGGAAATATCCAAATAAAATAAAGGGGAAAAATATTAACTCTTTTGTGTTTTGACATCTTATTTCTCAAATTAACTTTGAGAAGGAAATGGAGGAAAGGAGGGAAATTTGATTGACTCCAAAAAGCCAAATTGGGAAAAGAGGGAAATTTGATTGACTCTAAAAAGCCAAATTTGAGTTCAAAGGGAGTTAACAGAAAAATCCCTGGTCATGCCCGTAAGCATGCATGGGCACCAATGGACACAAAAATGGTGATCAACTTGTGTCTATTGCATTTGCGTTGAATTGGAATGCAGAAAGCAGTTGATGGAATTGGAATGCAGAAAGTAGTTGAGTAATTAGAAGGGCCACCCTGAATTGTAGTGACATGGTATGGGGAATGGGGAGCTGGAAAAGGTTGGTTGATAGCTTTAGGCTGACTCTGGGATATGGATACGCGGATGACAAATCATATCTTTCAGCCTTGTCATCATTAGATCCAAGAAGTGAATTCAAATTCAAGATAGAGTTGGAATGGTCCGCTGCAGATGAGGAAGAGTAGGTGGCACTGAATCTGTAGTCTCATCTGATGGTCACCCTTCCCCCTCACATGATCAAGTGCAGGTGGAAATGAGCGAGGAAAACTAGAATTTGAAAGTGGCATTGAAAGTGGTGAAGAAGAGGGAGGCAAGTAGAGTGGCTAGCCTGTCCAAAAATTTGGGATCAAGGCAGCAGAGTGATGGGGTTGGGGTCATCATAAGGATGCTCCGCTTTGCCTCTTCCATGGCAGAGGAACTCTTAGGCTACACCAACCATTGGAAAACAATCACATTGCTCAATTTTTCTTCCTATACTTTGACGGTCAATCACTTCCTTCTACCTCATTCATTTTTGCGCTAAAATGTTAGGCGCTAGTGCCCACATGTAATTTTTACAATAACACCCAAATAATTGTAACTTAAACTAAATGTGATAGTGGAAGGGACATCATACCTAGTCTTTGTAGATTTCTACATTGCTTAACTTCTTCTATTTATTTTGATGATGAACTCATGCATTTTCTCAACATTCTCCTCATTGAATGAATCCTTTGAATAAGTTGTTGTTAAACTACCTACATAATTGGCCTAAATGTCATTGTTAGTTTCATGCTCTAAAATAAGTTGTTTCTTTGACTCAACTATTCCAACTATGAAAAAACACACATACCCTTTCTTCCATTTCTCATTTGGCTTTGTCCATCTATTTTTTCACACAAAGATGATATGAGCTAGTCCTCATTTAGGCTATGAGCATATTTCCTCTCCACTTAATATTTGCCTCAATGTAGGCCTTTTAGTGATGATTATATGTGGAGCTAAATTTTTTAAGTTAGCATTCCCTCTTTTTCCCTAAAACCTTTTCCCACATAGATTTGTGAAATATACTCATAGATTTGTCTTTATTTCTTTGTTAGTATTTGGACATACATGCAAGTTGGCATTTCATTTATTCATCCATTTGATGTTTTGTTTCATCCAAATTATTTTTCTTGCATTCAAAACTTCTTCAGTGACAATCTTACACTATTTATCTACCTCCATTTGTTCAATTTTTATCAAATATCCTAACAAACTAGCCATAGGAATTTTCTCAACAGGGAAGGTAATTGTTTCTAATAGAAGAACCTCATAAGGAACTGAAACTTTTATTTTTGAATTTGCTTTTGACCAAGCTTTTTTGAATGCTCTGCATTTGTCTCCTTTTTATTTCTGAAGTGCTTCTAGCTCCCAATTCACACCCATAAAGAACTATTATAATTACTAATAGCCTCAATAGAATATGAATATTTTTGAATCCCATAACTCAGTTCATCTGCTTCTATTTTCTAATACAAAATTTGCTCTCCAACATCCCAAAGTTTCTTCCTTTGGCAAGATTCTGAACTAAGTTTTTTGTTGAAATCCATTTCAAGATATTTGGATTTTTTTACTTTGTCTAAGATAACCCCTTCAAACTAAAAGAATCATTTTTTTCTATATTGGCTGGAAAAGACCACAATCTCAGTCTTGTTGGTGTTATTTTGCATACTGATCTCTTCAGAAGTGCACTAATACATTTAAGAGCTCTTGCAAGCCTTGAGTGGACCTTGAAATCAAAATGAGATTATCAATGTACAGAATAAGTCTCACAAAATACTCTCCCGAAAGAACATCCCCTTCTTGTAGATATAACTATTCTTCTAGTTTATTGGTATATAAGCTAAATGGGGTAGGGGATAGTGGGCATATATTTGTAACTCTAATGTCATTCCTTAATATTTTTGAAAGGCTTGCTTGAGCTCCTATTTTTATTTTATCCTCCTCACAAAATCTATATATTGCTACTCGGTATTTCTCTGATATGCTAATCTCTTCATTGTGCTCCATAACTTACTCCTAAGACCCATGTTAAAAGCTTTCTTGGATGCCACAAAATAACAACAAGCCACCCCTTTGTCATTCCTTATTTTTTCAATGATATGCCTCAAAGTAATGCCATGATCTATTGTTTTCTAATTGTATTGAACAAAAAAATATTTAGCATTATACCTTTGTGATTTTTAGCAGCCATGATAGCTTTTGTTTCTCAAATGATAGTCATGCCTTGCTTATGGAACATGAATGCCCTTTGTGAACTGTCATTTTTCATGTGTTCTTCATGAATGCCCTTTATTGTTTGGAAACAACGGCTTCATTAGCTATCATAGCTCCATGGAAATGCTTTGTCTCTTGCTTCTTAAATTGTTTTGATCATTGCCTTGAGTGATTTTTACACTGTAGCAACACTATTAATGCTCTTTTCCATCAAAATGTATGCTCACTGTTTGTATGATGTCACAAATCATTGCTACTAAATGAACAACGGATCCATTGAAGGGTAGTAAAGCCTAATGGTAAAGAGATTCAAATAAATCCCTTTCATTGATCTATATACTTCACCTTATCTTAAAAAACAATAACTAGGAATCTTGGTAGCTGAATGATATAGATTCCAATCATCCAATGAATAATAAAGAAAGACAAACATGCATAGTAGAATTTGGATTGAATTTGAAACCCTACCTCACTTCCCAAATCTCTATGGTTTTATTCCAAATCTGTTACTCTTTAAACTACTGCTCCTTGGAGAGAAACTACTCTCATCTTGTATTAATTTGGCATTTTTATGAACAATACAGTTGTTGTTCATTATGAAACCCATGATTTTCTTTGTGATACTTTGTTCCTTTACACAGAATGGGCATTCTTTCTCATGAAATTTCTTATTCTTGCTCATTAAACTCAAGTTCTTTAACATGTATTGGTGTTCCCATCCATGTAGGATATCGCTTTTCCATTGAATCTGTGCTTTTTTTATTGGAAACTCACCTATTATTTACATTCTTTTAGCATCTTACATTTGGATCTGCTCTTTTTTTTAAAAAAAATAGAACTGATACTTCTTGTGTTGTATGGTGTTGTCCCAATTTAAATCTTGTGTCTTCTTTGTTGCAGCTACAATTGTCCACACATATGAGCTGCTATTTTTCTTTGAATCTTCGATCTTCCCTTTGTAGTAGAGTATTTTTATAATAATTTAATGTCACCTTTCTTCTTGAAATCTGTTGTTTTCCTCATTGAAATCTCACTGTTTATATCAGATCATTGTCCCTTGATTTCTATTTTATTTTCTCTTTATTTGGCGGCCATTTTTTTGAATCTCTTCTTTCTATTTATGCATGATATAACAGACCAATTACTGTTAGCATACATGCACTTTTAAAATTAAAAATCATGATAAGAAAATTCATTATTTCCTCTGGAATTAGGGAACATGGAGGGGCTAATCAAACCCTTCGTTCTCATTTGATCCATTGTCATGATTTTGTAATGTAGAAAAATTGGGACCATCCACACAAGCTAATCACTTCTTGATGTTGTTATTGTTTGTATTCCATGTTTTTCAAGTGTTGGCTAGTAGATATGAACCTCATTGGTTTTTTCAGCTAGAAAAAGGAGTGTATGGATTATTTGAGAGTTTCAGCAGGCTAGATTCTCGCATCTCTGTTGTTGGTCAGACTGCAGCAAAGATTGGTGACCATTTACAGGTGAATTGGCACCTTATATGGATGGATGTTTCTTTGATCAAATATTTCTTAGAAATTATAAATCATATGAACAACATATTTCCCTCTCCTTTCAAAATTTATTAAAAGTACCCTTTATTTTGAAAGCTATTTTAACACATAATAGGAATTGTTATCCAAAATAATTCCTTTTTCTCATAGTATACCAACAAAAAAGTTTAGACTCGTATATGACATAATAGGAAATTTAATACATCCATCTTTGATTAATCATTGTAGGGCCTCGATGTTCATCACTCGGATATGGAGATTTTGAGGAGAATGACCCTCTAAAATTCAATCGCAATGTTTTGGAACCAAACAAGTTCTCTTGGAAAATAGGTACACATTTATACTGTGTATGCTTAATCCCTCTATCTTTCCTTCACTTACATCATGTTCTCCTTAGTGATATATCAAAAATGTTTGAAATCTTTTTCAATAAATCCCTTTTTGTGCATATATGTGATCATTGCAGTCTCGGAGACCAAATTTCTTTGAGGTATTCTGTCAAACCGTTCATGTAGTTGGTCTATGCTTCTACATTTTTAATACATGTATAGAAGGGTCATTTTAAATACAAAATCAATCAAAAGTACTCTATCTATTATTCTTTTATGGATTCCCATACCCAGCTCTAGATCTCTTATTTTGGCACCAATATAAAGGATGTTGGCAAAGGTTGTGAGGCCCAAGATTAATTTGTGAGGCCCTACCCAATTTTCCAACATAGTCTATGGTACAATAGCTAGAAATGTACGTCTGAAGACTTGATTCATTATTGGTCATTAATCGAGGTCACGTTATGATTTTGCATTGGGCATCAGAGGTACTAACTGGACCAAATTACATTCAAGTTTCTTGTTCATAGAAATGAGGCATCTAACACGACTAACTCTCCAACTTGACCATTCTCCATTATTGTCAAATGGGCTCCTCCTTATCAAATCACAATGCAAAGGTACATTTAAAAATGCCTACAATCATCCAAGACTGTGCAAAGCATTTAGACTCCCTCAATGTTAACTCCAACCAAAAACTCATGCCAAAACCTCTCACTATGATTTTTGCAAAACTATGTGAACATGATCAACGCAGATTTGATATTCTTACATGTAGGTTCTTGTTCCTTAAAGCTATGGCTTTGCTAATAATGAAAACATATTCATTTCCTTTGACCTTCTCTCAATGGTGATGTACTCTTCTAGTTTGGCCATGATTTTTCATACAAATTTGTGCATTTTATGTGAAATTAAAGTAACTGTAATGGAAACACAATATCATTGATTCTATATAGCTGAGGGTTTGAACTTTGATAGAACTTCTCTGATGCATATGGCACTCTAAGGCTCTTTGAAGTGGATATCATGGAAATGGATCTCTTGGGATCTGCATATCTACTCCTTCCGTGTATTTTACCCTTGGTGACCTTTAGAGAAAATTGGGCTAACCGTGGACCCCATTTATAATCTTTCATCTGTTATACTTCTCAAACTAGGCTTCATGTCGTGATTGGACAAGGGTTTTCTATTTTTTTTAACATGTCACGACAAGGGTTATGTTGAAATAATGAAATGATATCTAAATTTAGTGTTTCTCTAGTATTTTATATCTCTTATTATCCTCCAGGTTTTCCTTTAACATATGTCATGGTTGTGGAACTCATGTTGAAACATGTATATTTGAGGGCTCTGTGTGTCGAGGATTATTGTAATGTATGTCACAACTGATCTTGATCTAGAAGTTTTTAGAAAACCCCTTTCCTCTATGATTGAACTGCTTCATTTCCCTTTCATATATCTGTGTGCATATTTTTATTTGGTAAAAACCGCATGCCCTAGTAAATAGGGGCTACCATGAAAAACCTCACATCTCAAAATATCATGAATTCTATTATGCAATTTCCTAGGGATAAAAATAACTCGGAGAAACTTATTGTCTATCAAACACTCTCATTTGTATCTTAAGACTGATGAATCAATGTTTTTCCATGCATCATATTGCTCATGATACATGACTATTTTGTGGTTGAATGATGTGCCCTTCCAATTATAACTATGCCTATTTTCAAAATGCATTTATCTTATTCTTCATGGAATTTGAATTATGCCTATTCATTTGATAGCTTGTGGTATAATGTAACTGGAATTAGACTGTTCCTTTTGATGTATGAGAAAGATATGTCTTCTTTTTATCTGTGATCATTATTTAGAAATGCCTCCTGTATACACCTCCCAATCAAAAGTATGTTCTTAAGGTACACTTTTGACTTTTGCATTAACATTCTATACAATCTGACAAACTATCTATATAATTCCAACAATATTTTCTCCAACATATATGTAACAGGGATTTATATTTTCACTATTGTAGCTTGTATCATTGATAAATAATATTATCACTTCTCCTTTTGATATATGAATTATGTCATTAGTGAAAATTTAATGATGCTTTCCTTGAATGTATTCTTTTTGTTGAAAACTGTAATAGCCATATTGATTATAATAGTAACAAGCTCCAGAACAACTTCTCCTTCTTTGAATTGCACTATCACTTTTCATTTGAACTGTGTGATCTAGTAGTCTTTTCTTTAAATTGTTTTTGTATTACTATAACTATTCAAATAGTTTCTCGCGAACCCTAGAACTTTTCCTTGCAAATCTTAAATTACTGGTTAACAATGTATATTCAATTCACTGTAACATCATGATTTCATTGTATCTAAAATATTTCCTTGAAAGTGTATACCCATACTAGTCACATTCATATTAATCTGTGGTTTTTGACACCTTGAATTTATTTTTTTCAGTGATATTAAGGGTGATGTGACCTTTTTATACAATCGTCCTTGTATCCATGATGAAAAGGAAGACAAAATATGGAAGTGTATACATTCAAAACTACACCTGTATTGATCTCTTATGACAAGCCTGATGCCATTCTTCTCCCTTGATATTGTAATCTGATATGTATGATGAATCTTCTTGTATCTTCATTGCTTGATGTCTTTTGATATTTCCATCCATTTATGTAAGGCTATAGGAGATATTTTTATACTTATGCATCTTCTTTATCTAGTAGATTCCCATTATTTCATCATTGGACACCTTTGTTCTTTCTGTCATGCCTTGAATGACATAGAACTTGTCCTTTAATCAATCACATGAAGCTTGTAGATATGTTTCTCCTATACCACTATTTGAATTTTTCTATACTTGACTCTCATGCAGATGTAACTTACCATCAGCAACAGGTATCATTTATTATGAGTATATTTTCTATTGTAGAATATAGCACTAGTATAGTGACAATGTCATTATCTGGGACTCTGATAAAAATAGTCACAAAGGAATATCTATTTTGTCTTTCTGAATCTAGATGCACTTTGTACTTGACACAACATTCACAATATTTACATTACTGCAATCTCCCAAACTGTTTCATGCTGAACTCAAGCTCCCCTATAGATTTAATACCATGTTGTTTTCCATGATACTTTCTTTTGATCTCC
Organism: Thuja plicata; assembly: GCA_018584345.1. Taxonomy (NCBI): domain Eukaryota; kingdom Viridiplantae; phylum Streptophyta; class Pinopsida; order Cupressales; family Cupressaceae; genus Thuja; species Thuja plicata. Next base: position 381,159 of record MU226297.1, read on the forward strand.
ACACTATGATATCTTTGCCAACTTTTATCATACATTTTTATCAGGATTTTCTTCCTATACCATTGCAATGGACATAATTTACCATTTATATGTATGGTGATTGTCAGATTGATCTTATAAATACCTTTTGCATAGCCATATAGCATCTGGTATTTGATTTACATACATTTATAACACCTTAATCAATGTTGAGAACACCATGACCTTTTTGGCTTGTAATAAAAATGAAGCTTATGTATATCCTTTGTTTTTTCAATGTAAAAATATACACTTTTGCATTGAATGATTATTGTCAATTGTTATGATATTATTGACTGGTCACCTATTGTTGATCTATTCTGTTTTGAACAACAAATTTTTGTACTCCTATCCCCAAAAATATTAACATGAATGTTATTATTTTAATGATATCTTGCTTGAACAATGGATGCTAAATAAACTGAACATGTTATTGTCACATCCTCCTTTGCAGCTATATTTTGTCCTCTAAAAAACTAACACACTCTATTCAAATGTTATGGATAGGTTTAAGATTTGTCATTTCTTAGTCTTTTCAGAGTAACACTATTTTTTGTATTGTAGCTGCAGGAAAGGTGACCAATTTTTGTATAATATTGAATCCTCAGCTTGCAATCCAGCACATACTTCCTTGTGTGAAGGTAATTTGATTTGTACAAGCTATACTTTCATCATAATTCTTTATGCTTGTTTTAAAAATTGTTATACTTTCACTTCTATTGTTTAGTTGTTCATGAAGTTAGATTTGTCTTGATAGGACTTGTCAACAGATTCTTCATAGCAAGTCCATTCTACCTTGGCTTCTATTATCATGGGTATGGCTCCTATTTTGGGGAAGGTAAGATTTGATTTGGTAGCTTGTATCTTATGATCATCTTTCTGCGTTCTATAATTACTATAAAACATTTTGAATGATATTCTCATTTAATATGTTGTGGTAAACAACTTTAGTTTCTAATTTTTGTTATTTCTTATTACCTTATCATTAGACCACCATAGAGTCATAGTCCTGCGAGTATGGGAAAATGAATTTTTGACTACTCCAGCCAATGCTAGCCAGTGACCATAAATTTTCTGTAGCAGCAGGATAGTGGTTTCACAGTTTTCTTATTTTCCGAGGACCTTTTCTTATTTCATGTTAGAATTGTGTGTTGGCAGAAATCAATATGACCATCTTATTGGTTATCAACTCTTACCTAAAGATACATTGGAAAATTTAACCATAAATTCTACTAGATGAGTTCCTGTCCTAAATGCATGCTACTGAATTTGCATCTGCAGCATTCTTTAAAACTCTAAGGGATTATTGAGACCTAGTCACATTTTACATTTTTGTGGTTTTACATTGCTGAGTCATATATTACTCATTAGTCATTTCTTTAATATTATTATGGTATTGGTGATGTGCACTGGTTTTTTTTTTAAGGCTCTCTCATGCAATGCATTTTTTTATTGTTTGCAGGAGGAAACAATTGAACAATTACTTCCTATTTTTCTTTCACTCCTAAAAGATGAATTTCCAGATGTTTTGCTTAACATCATAAGTAAGATACATCAAGTTAATCAGGTATCTTCTTTGTTCTAGCCATCAAACTTTTGTAGTGGGTTGATACCTATTTTAAAAATTCTGCTAGTAAACTAAGAACGAGAATTTAACAAAGAGCTTATGGCTGATCATTAATCAAATAATTACCATTACCAGACTAAAATCAAGAGACATGAATTGGTATGGGATTCAACTATTGTTGTACTGCTAAAGTATCTGGGGATTACTATATGATGGACTATTTGATTAATGCATACTCTTTTGGTTCCCTAGTTTTTTCAATTGTCATCATTTCAATATGTTACCAGATAAAATTTAGAGTTGAAATGATGTCTGTTATTCCCTTCAACAAATTCTAACCTTGAAATTCCTATATGCCCACAAGACTTCATCCTCGTGATATATTTTTTTATTATTATTTTGGCCGCAATAATCTCTCATATAAATACCATTTGTTGGAATGTTAAACAAAACTGTAACAGTGGCTCCAGCTATAACAAGCATGGAGTAAACATTAATAAGATCATGACATCTCTAAAATTTTAACTTTGATATATCTATTTCATAGATCCATCATGTCAGCATATTGAAGCATCAAATACTTGACAATTTGGTCTTTGAATTAGTTTATTTGGTTAAGAACCGGAGAAGATATTTGTGTTTGAAGGTTTACAGGTAAAACCCTTAACTAGGTTAACCTGAGAGCCTCAAAAATGTTATTTTATAGATCACGTATAACCCCACCTTATTCATGGCCAGGAGGATGAGGTTGGATGTTTATAATAAATTCTTGGTGTTGTAGAGCACCATACAGTGAAAAGCACATGTTGTTGGTCATTGAAAGATGACTGTGATCTGTTATTGAGGGGTTTGACAGAGATAGAAGTTTATCAAGGATTTCCCATTGATGGGTGATTGAGAGATGGTCATGAAGGCCATGTGAGGTATGATTTAAGGATTTTTTTATGTGTGCAAAGTCTCTGAGGTGACAAAGAATCCAAATGGGAGGGTTGAATCAAAGAAAGTTGCGGGATTGGTCAAACAGTCATAGTAGGACAATAAGGTAACATTAGTTATTTCAATTGATTAATGTTGATGCATAGTGATTCAAGGATAGGAGTGGGTGTGGGAAGAGCCTTAGATTTTTTTTAAAGTTTCTTACATGGTAGGAAGAATGAGAAACATATTATAGGGTTGTTTAACATGACTTTTATAAAGAATGGGATGAGTAATTTTCATGAGTAATGCTGATAGGAATGACAGTGGGATATTGTCATGGGATTTGAGACACAAGTTGAGTGAGAGTTGAGAATGGGGAGTCTTTAAGGGTAAAGAACAAGAAGGGTTTCTATTTTATAAGGTATTTGGATCGTAATTCAAGTTCTGACCCAAGGAGGGGTCTAGGTGTCCATAGGGGTTGGGATTGGACAATCTAAATTGAGAATGTTGACATGATTAGTTTATGATCAAGAATGGGCATGGTGTTAATTTTTAGAGGGATGGTGGATCTATATGAAGGATAATACCATAAATAGGTCTTATCATATTATGATTTTGGGTTAGGGTCCCTTTTGATGAAGATTTTCAAGTGTTGTTACAAAACAAATCAGGAGCATACAAGTTCCCTAGTGAGTTTGGTCAGGTCCACTACTCCCTCTGCACCACAAAACATGGAAACTCACAAGGATTTCACATGCCTTGACTATGCTTCCACATTTTACATACATTTCTACCATATCATTTCCAAATATCTGAAAAAAATTTCTCTTCCATTATTCTCTAATGAATGTCCATACCCTATTCTAAAGCTCACATTTTAGCACAGGTAGAGAGGATGCTGGTAAATGTTGTGGAATTTGGCTTTACACCTGCCAATTGCATTTTATTGAAAGTTTCTAAAGCCTTCTCAACAATTCCATTTTTTGCATACCTTGAAATCAGTGTCATGGTCCTTAGAATATATCAACAACAAGTGTACTCCTAATGTTGCACAGCACTCTCAGCTGCTTCTATGGTTCACTCTATGTTGGCATGACAGACCACAGTCACCTCCAAACTCATATGATTTAGTTCTAATGTGTTCTATGACTGCTACAGCACCTTCACTGGGTATGTAGACCTATATGGAAATCTCCAATCATGCTTAACACCCTAGTTGGATGTCAATATGGTATGGCACTTCAGTAAGCACTTCTGGACCTATACAGCAGTTTTGGTTTCACTAAGATTGTTGATAGCATTCCCTTGCATAGTAGAACAGTCTCAGTGTTTCCTATTCCAACCCTCAGATAGTCACAAAAATATCCCACAAGTTTCTAGACACCAATCAGAAAAGTGAGAGATCTTCCAATATACTTTTGCCAACAAAAAAATCACTATAGTATTTTTTTCCAATTAATAAAAACCTCACATAATCGAAAACCTCTCTGGTTTGTCATTGTTTTCATCAATATGTATAGATCGACTCCAGGCAGCAGATGATGTGGCCACTATTATAGGTGATGGTTTTCCCCAAATAAAGAAGCCTTTTTAGTTGACAAACAAAAGTTTACAACACCAATCCATGTTGTATTTTATTGGCAATTGCCTTGCGTGGTATGTAAGAATATCAATGGAACTTTGATGACTTCATTTATCTCAAGCATTGGCTTTAATCTTCCTATTTCTTTCTATTGTTATAAGATGATTTATTTGTATCTCAAACATATGCCTTATGATTTATCCTATTGTTTATGTATAGTTTGTTTTTATTTATTTCTCTTATATGATATAATCTGGAGCAATACTTCATAAATCCTAATCCTGCACCTTCAAACTATCCCAACAGCACACTAGCCTAAGTGATCAAGTTAGACTAGGGTCTAATAGAATGGTCCAAATATGGGTACCTAGGGTAGATGCAGTCACTTTATAGTCTTCAATAGTCTTCAAACTCTTTGAATCAATCAACAAATTGGTCCCAATTCACTTTTGTATTGTTGTTGCACACATTCCTTCCTCTCGTTGGCTAAATACATACTAAATATTTAGCCTAGAGCATCAATTTTTAAGTAGCAGATCTACTCCCCCAACTATGAGCCTTTGGAATCTTAGATTACATTACCTTAACTTACATTTCACCTAGTGGCATCGAATTCCAATGGTGAAAATGTAAGTTAGGGCCACATCTTCATCACAAACCCCAATTATTGTGCTTTTTAGACCTGCAGTCACAGTTTTCCTTCTAACTCACGCAAATGGAAACCAAATAAACCCAAATTAAATGCAGAAGAAATTTAACTCATCAAAAAATGTTATGTGATCACTTGATTAGATGATGGGATCTGTACCCAATAGTACAACTCAGGAATTGCTCATGAAATAGTGTTTTTTCATTAAAACTTGCTTCAGAATGTATCTTATGTCAATCTCTCGATTAAGTCTTTGTTTGAAACTTTGAACACAACTCTTGGAAAAGAGTACTTCCTCTCATTCAGGGCTGGCATATGAGTTCATTTTATTTCTTAGGGAAGAACAGGATGTATGTGGTGTGGAGGGAAAAATTATTGCTCGAGCATTTGATGAAGTTGAATTATTTTTTTGTTGAAAATTTGATTTAAAGGTGCTTTCAATGAGTGGTGACCCATAATAGTTCTAATTGGCATATAGACACCACACATTTTTGTTTGGATTAGCCTTTCAAATTCTTGAAATAGCTCATGAGCTAGATCAGAGCTTTAAATTGAAACCACATGGTTCATATTTTGACCCATTTGGAATGGTTTTATCTCCATATGGAGTCATCTTATATGCACAAACTGATCAATAACATTTTCAACTCTAGCTAAAACTATGTAACATTTTCTATGTGGTTAAAAACATAACTATTTTAATTACATTGTTCCACATCCCCTTGGATTTGTTATCTCAGTTCATATTTTACCTATTAGTTATGTATTAAAAAATGTTGGAATGGTCTACAGTGTCACACTCAATGAAAAATAGGAAATAAAAATGAGCTGGAAGTAGATCTAGGCATAAAATGTTATTTCACATCGTATATACATGCTAGCAGAGGCCAATTATCTTATAAAGATCACAGTGAGTCCCCTTTGTACACTTGATGATAGTGCCTTGCCATTGATTATGGATTAGGCTTTTATACTCCTTGTAGCATCAATACCTGAGAATGGTGATTCATGCATTTGGAGAGCCATCAAATGACTCTCTTGAGGCTAATAGACATCAAACCAACTTGGAACCTTAAACACATGTCTATCATGATCTGATTTTAGACTTCTTTGAAAAGATCCCTCTTGGGACAGTGAAAAGATGTAAATTATGAACATCAAAGAGTCCATGAATAATGAATACAATTGAAAGATAGCCAAGAGATCCTGGAACAAAGATGGATATAATTCATGGAAAATTTATTATATTTACCTTGATAACCTTTTAATATTTACACTCTAACAGTCATGATATGCTGAATAAGACAATGTCTTTGCAGCCTCGTAAGCCCAATCACTTTAAGTTACCTCTGCAAATTAGAGATGTCTTTCTAATATTAGGTTTTTGTCACATGAAGGAGATCTTTTTGGAGAGCTTTAATAATGTTATTTTTCTCTCTTATTTCATGAAATCAATTCCATTTCAACTAAAAACATGCACTCTTCTATATTGTGTCTTCTCTTTGACATAACAATGAGTTTTATTTTCCATGTCACCGCTCTCTTTACATTGGAAATCACTTACTTTGCACCACTTACTCATTATTGTGCCATTCATTATCAAATCAATGTATATCTTCCCTAAGACTTTGCATCACATTGTCACTATATTATTTATATTATTCTGATCATCCCATGACTATAACATTCAATTGTCCAGTACCCTCATTAGACAGTCATACATTTCTATATCAATTATTGAATCGCACCTTAATCAATGGATCATGAAAACTATAATAATATAGGGCTTCTAAAATAGTATATAAATACTTTCATTATTATCTCATACATTATAAAGACATAAGAAATCAATGTCCTCCATTATAGAATAGTGTGTCCTAAGCATGTCACTATTACACTCTTTTTGTTGTCAAAATGCACGATGATCTCCATGCCTATTTTACTTCTTTATTAGAATCTTCCATTCCTTTCAAATAGTGCTTTTATCATCCATTTATCTTCTTCATTCATGCAAAACAATACCTTTGAGGCATCATGCTATCATTCTCTACACCATTCCCATTGTAATCAATCTTTTAGTAAACATTTTTCAACTTACATTTATTAGCAAATTGTATTTTAGATCATAACTAAAGCTTGCATTCATGAAACTTGATATTACTCACAAACAACCTATTGCCTTCTGGGAACAAGGAATGCCAAGATTTGAATATGGGTGACTATAAACCTTTATACAAGCTCTAATTTGAAATCAACAATAGTATATTTTCAAGTGCATTTAGGTCCAGTTTGGAACAACTCCATATGTGTGTATGAATGTTGGTATTCTTCTTCCTCTACCCTTAGACTGCCTTGAGTGGTGGATTGACCCCATCATGGAGGGTAGGAATTATATTCGAATGCAAGTTGTGACTGCATACTTCTAACAAGTTGAATAATGGTTAGAAAAGTTGAATTTGTTATCAGCTACAATTTTTTTTGTTACTATAGCCACACTCTCCTTCTTTGTGAGTTTTAAAGCATCCTTGCCTCGATTTTTAATATGATATTCAATGAAAAACCTATTGACATCTGATTCTTTGGGTGTTGTTAAGGCCTTCTAAATTAAATTTCCCTATTCAAATGTACATGCATTATACAATGATGCTAGGATGTTATCAAGCTGTGGCAGGATGCATTCCAAGTTATTCTTTCATAACCAATGGAATTTTATGTGATGTCTAAGGCGGCAAGACAGTTTTCTTGTTGCAACTACTATATGATAGGTTCCAGCTTCCTCATCTTTGTCTATAAGTGTATACAAGTTAATGGATGATTCAAGATTATTCTGTATCTTGTAATTAGAAAGATCATATTGATCTTGAATGATTCTTGTATAATGTAAAATAATGTTCTTGAAATTTGTACTTTTCTATCTGTTATCTATGTTGCTATATGAATGTGTGTTGGCATTATAATATTTTTAACTACATATTTTCTTTGGGGAGGGAGAATATAGCAGAGTTTTAAATTTAAATAGGGTTTTTTTACATAACACAATTTAAAATATAATCAGTCGTGTTTATTAATTTAACCCTTTTGCAAAGAAAACATAAATTGTTTAGATTACAACATGCTTTTTTTAGATTGAATTGTGGAATGAATGGTTTTTTAAAATGATAGGCAAAAAGCTATCAAAATACATTGTAATATCAGAATAGTCTGTGTTGATAATGTTGATTACATTAGACCATATTTTAGACCATATTTTGAATGAAAGGTCTGAGACTATTTTCTGTGGCGTGGTTTTTCTTAACTTAGGATTACATTATCAAGTGGATTTCCTATAATCTAGTGTATCTCTATCTGATGGCTATTTCTTATTTGACTCAACTTCCTTGGGAACTGGGGGACTGTAAAAATGCCTGGGGAGATGATTTTTTTCTCTGCATAGACTATAGATTAGGATAATTGAATCAATTTTTTTGGATGCTTGCTTATGAATGATCATGTTTTTCTTTTTTCTCGAGGGCATCAATATTTTGAAGGCATGTGGACAAGGGTCTAAAGATAGTTATCTATCGAATGGTTATGTCCTAAATACTGGTCGGGTAGCTCACGGAATGCCTACAAGAGTGGCTCCATGAAGAATTGCATGTTTGGATTTCAATCTTCAAAAGACAAAAATGCAAATGGTAGTGTAGGTTCTTGTCACTAATCCAAGGCAGCTTGATAGGATCTGTGAAAGGTAGATAAACTATGGAGCTTATTTATTGATAAGATCTAGAGTGTTTGTTGAGTTTTAGATAAATTATATCTAATTTGTTGGTTTTTAATATTTCCACTGTGATGGGATTTTCTCACCACCCAGATTTTCTTGTAAAATTTATTTGCAAAGATGTGCTAAGCATTTCCCAGGACAAATATTATGTGCGGAAGTGACAGAAATATTGGACAGGTAGGAGTTTCCATGATTTTCAAATTTGGCATGTTGTTACTAGTCTGTTATGTTGTTAGAAATTGTGGATTTTTTACTAAAGATGAGCATGCTACATGTAGTTTCCAATGCAGCAATGTGGAGTTGGATAGATGGTTGAGTATTGGTATTTTTTCTTGTTGTTGCATATTAGTGATCATTGTCATTTTTGTTTCATTTGTTTTTTTTGTGCAGAGAAGCAGATATATAAGTAAGGAGCATATTGAGAAGCTTTTAAAATCTGTTGCAAATGTCATTTTAACAACAAAAGAAATATATGACATGGCTCTAAAGGTGTACTTGCATGTTTTTTCACATAATGAAACTGGTAATGTTACTGCTATTTGGATCAGCTGGCTAATATCTGTTATTTTTTCTTGGTACAGTACTTTTTTGAAGCTAGTGCAATTGTTGTGCATCATGTACGTAAGGAAGACTTGTGTCATGTTGCCAAGGCAATGGGTGCTACACAGGCAGCGAACGTATTTTGTCAAATTTTTAATCAGTGGTAATTTTTTTTCTAGAGTAAAAGTTCACAAAGTAATATGTCTAGTAAGGATAGTTTCATATTATACTAAATGGGAAACAATAAATTAGTAATTACAGAAGTATGTCAAAAAAAATATCCATTATCAAATGCCTTTAAAAGCTTCCACACATCACTTTTTTGCCTCACAAAATCAAATCAATGATGAGGAGTGAGGAGAAGCTCCAGCAATAGCTTTTGGTGCATCTGCAACATAATTGTAGTTAGGTTCCCTTAACTAACTATAAAATCACTCTAAAAGCTTCAACACATCACATTTTTGCCTCACAAATTCTAATCAATACTTGGGAGTGAGAAGAAACTCCAACAATAGCTTTTGGTGCAATTGCAACCTCATTGTGGTTAGGTTCCCTTGACTAACATCAAATCCTACTTTAGTAATACTCACCTCCTCCTCGGCTTCCATTTTATCAATCTCATGTATGGATTCCAACATCTGATTATTTGTACCACAACTTTTTGCTCGAGTTATCTCTCATTCAAGCTATTATAACACTACCATACCCTTAATCTGGGAATGGATGGTCAGCAACGGATGAACCTGACAAATTGAGCAATATGACTCATTAGCCTTGACTTTAACACCAGTAGAGCTTGATGATAAGTCAAGATTTAGTTTTCATTGCCTTTTATCTGAAAATCATATAGAAAAAACTGGATGATTGGGGTCATGGTGTTTCCTTCATCACAGTTAAGGAGTTGTCTAAATGCCTTAGAATTGTGAATTCTTCAAGTTCTGTGGTGCAGAGCAGTAGGTATTAGGTACTATATTCTTGTTCAGGAATGTCTTAAATGATCCAGAACATTTTGGGGAATCCTTGGAATTTGAATTATTTTGTTGTTTGATCTGGCTTTTTGACATTTCATCCTCCATTTTTTGTGTATGGGGGTCATAGGAGGCATAAATACATTGTAAACTGGTTAGAAAAGTTCTCTCTCATTGTATCCTTAACTTTTTTAGTGGTAGTGACAAAGCAAGGGTTTCTAAGTTGTAGAGGCACATTATAGATGTGAGGAGTGAGTTGTAGACATTGTTATGACACTTGAAAGCCTTAGGATCATTGTAACACCTCTTTAATTTGACTGTGATAGTGGAACAAGGAGCACTTGTTCACTCTTGCTAGAGTTTTGACCCATTGAAGGGTTTCTCCTAGGTGACTTGCTTGTTGCAGTCAATGTGTATGGGTTATCTTGTATGTTATCTCACTGTTATGTGTTATTTCATGCTTTACAAACAAGATGGGCATATTTTAATTGTAAATAGCATCCATTTGAATTTGGTTTTCAATGTTTCAAAAGTGTTTTTCAGAATTGACAATGACATCTATAGTTGGTGAAAGCTAATGACATCATGTATAGGAACTATTCTTAGAAAGTTGCCTACATTTAATAATAAGTATTCTAGGTAGAATTTTATCACATAATTATTGAAAAGGTTTCTCAATCAATTATAGGTATTCTCAGTCAGAAGACATTCTATGAAATGCGATTTCATTAACGAGATCAATAAACACCCTCTTTTGTTAAAATGGTATAATTATTCTTTAAAGGGTACTGGCTCAATGGAAGAGCACCTACTTTATAAGTAGGAGGATGGTGGTTCAATTCCATCATGCCCTAATATGACTAAATATATGACTAAATAAATGACCAAATATATGACTAAATAAGTGACTAAATAAATGACTAATTCAATGACCAAATCAATGACCAAATAACCAACCAAATAAATGAGTAAATCAATGACCAAATCAATGACCAAATAAATGACCAAATAAATGACTAAATAAATGACCAAATAAATGACTAAAATAGTTTAGTCATAAATTTGGTCACGAGATAAATGACCAAAAATAAACTACCACTGATCACGTGACCAAATTTGGTCATTTATCTATAATTTTTGGTAGTTTATTTGGTCATATGATGTTGTTTTTGTACTAGTGCATGACAACATCCATGACATGACATGTCATCGAGCATGCCCAGACCTCGTCGCAATTTTTGACATAGGTTCCATTGCAAGTATAGTATGCATGTCACAACATGTCATGGGTAAACCCCAACCTTGTCGCATGTTTCGATAGCTCGTTCGTCGTAAGTACAACATCACCATCTAGAAAACTCAATCTCCCTCGCACCTTCCGACAAATCTGCCATTGTGAGTACAACATTGTCGTCGATGTAACTTAATGGGTGTCAGAATTTGGACATCCATAGAAAGGATTGAATATTGATGACCTGAGCTTAAGGGTTTGATTTCCTAATAGGTAATAAAATCCCCTAAAAAAATCTATCAGGAAATAACAGGTGCACTAGGTGTGAACTAGGGGTGTACAATGCATTTGAGTATAAGTAGATGCAATAATTTATCAACCTTTTATAATGATGAATGATTTCATCTAGTTTGGATCGAATGTATTGCACACCCATAGTTCATGTCTAGTGCACCTGGTTTTTGTCAGATTGATTATTTTGGGGGCTTTAATACCTATTACGAGATCAAAACCTTCAAATCAGGTCATCAATCTTCAAGACTTATACCTATCGATCCTTGAGAAGAATAATCACCTTGTCGATACCTGTCGATCCTAGAGAAGAATTATCACCAAAGGGGGTTCCGATTCCTGCATACAAAATTCATTTATCCAATGTTATGTTACATCTTATATGAAGATCAATCATAATCATCTTATCTTGGTTATACTAATGGCTTCTATGTTTGGACCACAACATTGGGAAAATAAGATTTTACAAGTTCACTTTGATAATAAGATTTATTAGATGATTGGAATTTGTAGTAATTCTAATGGATTGTATGGTTATAGTATATATAAACTTGAATAATACAAGTTTATACATCTAATCAGAAAAGCTATTATAAAAAAGAATATATATTGCACTAAGATGCAATGGTCAACTTGGATTGAAGTAATGACCCTTATTTTTAAGTAAATTGATGATGTGGTGAATCTACCATTTTGGTGAAAAATGAATTTGTAACATTTCTTTGAGTTGCACAATTTTGAGTCTGAGGCATTCAATATACATCAGTGATCTCATAGTTCAGCTATTAGATTTGTAATCGCGTATCTTTGTATCCATGCCTCCCAATGTGGATACATAGCATTGGGGGGCCTTTTTTTTAGTGCATGTTGTAATTAATTACACATCATTCTGATAATTGTTATTGATCTCTGAATTTTGCAACAATCTTTTGTGTTATCATTGTATTACCATTGGTTTTTTGGCGTCAATTAGCACTTGGGACATTTCATATTTGTATTATCAAGGAGCTCATGGATTGATACATTCGGCTTCTAGGACTTCCATTAAAAATTAGGATGAATTAATCCTATGAGGAATTACCAACACTCCTTGTCAATATCTATCAATATTTGAACGCATAAAATCTAAGAAATGTTTATTTTTTGCTAGATTTTGTGTGCTTTGTTTTTGGATAGATTTTGTATGAGCATTGATATTGACAAGGTGTTACAAAATTCCATTAAATTATGTTACAAATTAGGGGTTTGGGAAAAAATAATTCATTGTGGCTCCTCATAATTTTCCCTTCTTTTCCATAAATTAGGACATTTTTTCCCATTTGTTCCATGATTTCAATAAAAAAACACCACATCTAAAGGAATCCATGTACCCATAACTAACAAATGTATGTATAAAAATAATATATAGATCAAAAAAAAGTGTACATGTAATGTGTGGAGTTCGAATGAGATGCCATTATGGTGTCGACAACAAGAAGTAGAATATTCAATGCCAATAATGGCAACAACACTTAGCAAGTTTATTGCAATGTGATAGCAGCAATAACTCGATGCAATTTGATTTGAAAAAAAATTAAGGTGATATGATAGTCATATGGATGCGTTATACAGTATGAAATTCAAAGTGACCCGATCATAATTAGAAATGATATCTTTTACAAGTTATATTAATTTTAGAATTTATGATATGATGATAATTGAACTACCACATAATCTATGTCTAAGGCGCCTATGCACTGGAGGTATCATGCACCTTCTAGGCTTCCTACATACCTGTATCCACAGGATCAATTCCCTTGGAACTCACACTCTTTAATGATATGTAGTTCTGTTTGAACTATGTTTATGAAGTTTTAATGGGTATTTCATCGATCCCGAACAAATCTTCAGCAGTTGACACCCACTCGGGCGCGTCCCCCAGATCCTATATCATCTAACACAACACTTGAAGTGCTTGTCATATGGTTAAAATTAAAATATGTGTTTAGAGTTTTCCTATGCATACCAGTAATATTTTCCTCTCCTCTTACTGTTGTTGTTCTGATTTTCCTCTTGATCGCTTCTCTACTGCTTTAATGAAAGCCGCTTATTTTTTGGGGGAAAACAATTTCCAAATGAAACTATACAAGGTATTCACTTTTCTTTCATTACAAATGATCTCTTTTAACTTAAGGAAGCGTTACAATATTAGATTATCTCTTGTATTATGACATATTTGAAAATTATGTCAGAATACAAGAGATGAGAAATGTGGACCATCGAGGTTGAATACATATTAAGTATTGGAAAGGGTGTGGGAAGAGAAAAGGAAGTTGTGTAAGGGCTAGAGTTTCTACGGAAATGGAATTGCATCAAGTATTAGAAATTATGTTTCAAATTATGTTACAAATAAGGGGTTTGGGAAAAATTAATTCATTGTGACTCCTCAATACTTTTCCCTTCTTTTTCATAAATTAGAACAATATTTCCCATTTGTTCCATGATTTCAACACTATGGTGTCATGAACATTGATAAGTATGTGTTTTCCATTATGACATCAGCAACAAGAAGTATAATATTTGGTGCCAATATGGAAACAACACTTAGCAATTTTAATGCAATGTGATAGAAACAATACCTCAATGCAATTTGATTTCAAATAAAATTGAGGTGATATGATAGTCATATGGGTGTGTGTGATATTAATAGTATCCATCCTAATTTGAAACATCATTACAGAGAATTATGCATATAAATGTATGTGTAGGTACGTATGTATCACTATATATATGTACCTAGACACACAAATTACTCAATTTATCAACAAGATATTCATGTTGGATATATGTAATATCACACACACTCATGTGTGTATCATATGACTAAAGTTATAACATTAACACTCCCTCTTAGCTAGGGAGTATGATCACCAATGTTAGACAATATTATTCATGCATGATATTCTAATTGACAATCCCTCATTTGGGAAATGATGAGGTGGGTTTTTATAGTAACTATCCTGGAGGTTGTAGGTGTCCATGCAAGAGGATGCACATGTTTGAAGACAGAGAAGTGACTGCACTGTCACAGAGAGGAGTGCACTGTGTATCATAGTGTGAGTTTGAAGGATCTTCCACAAGTGAGGAGTGTTATGACCTTGGAGGAATGAAGGAGTTTTGGAAAGGATTAAAATTCATGTCCAAGGTCTTGGAGAAGGTAATTTCCCAAGGGAAGGGATAGACAATAAAGGTGTCGTAGTTTATGTAGACTGTCACAGTTAGGACAGTATTAGGGGATCTTGTTGGTCTCACTTTTGTTATACAATGCTTAGTGAATAAAGGGTGAAAATGGGTGTGGGTGAGGCCTTCAAAGGTTTTTTAGGGTGTTAATGTATCTCATCTACTTTAGGGGTGAGGGGACACATTGTGTTGGTGAGTGATTGTCTTGTAGAGGGAAGATTTACTGTCTTAGGGGACAGTGAAAATTTTATTGTTTTTGTAGACCAAGAAGGGTCTAGCCCTGGTGAAGGAGGTTGAAATGTGGTGTGGTATTTTTAGAGGTTCCTCTTTATGTTAGTGAAGTGGTGAATCCATAGGGGGTGATCCTAAGATTTGGAGAGTTGATAGGTTATTGAAGTAAGTGAAGCACTAGTAGTTTGGGGATAGTCACAACACCACCTTGTCAAACATGCATTCATGGTTCAGTTGGAGATGTGCAGACTTAGGATTTGGACTCTAGTGGAGGAGAAGTTGGATGATGGAAGAAGCATGACCATTGAGAGGTCTTGAGAGAAGATTGGGTCCATGATGTTGATCCATTTGTCAGGAAGATATTGAGTTTTGTTACAACACAAGGGTAGAATTTGAGAGTTTCCTATGGGGGTTGATTGAAGACCACTAGCCTCTACATCATACATTTATCTATTAAAATAAAACCAACTAAAAATCCACAAGAAAACTAGAAGAATACTAATTCAAAATTGAAAAATTCAAGTTAGAATCAAATAAACTCAATGGGAAATATTATAACATGGAAGAACTGGTTTACAATTTCAATCCATTCACCAATATAAAATGAGTCAATAAATTTCTTTTATCTATCATCCAAACAACATTTAATTTAACAATAAAATCCACATATAATGGCATAGAGAATGAGTATATTAAAACTTGTATATATGAGATATTAATCATATAATAGCCATTTGTGTTATATCTTTGAATTGTTAATGTAATCATATTTATTGTGGTAGTTTAGTGTCTTTTAAAAAATTTATAATTCAAGAAGTAGAATATTCAATGCCAATAATGGCAAGAACACTTAGCAAGTTTAACGCAAAGTGATAGCAGCAACAACTCAATGCAATTTGATTTCAAACAAAATTGAGGTGATATGATAGTCATATGGGTGTGTGTGCTATTAATAGTATCCAAAAAATTTTGAAACATCATTACAGAGAATTATGTATATAAATATGTCTGTAGATACATGTGTATCACTATATATCTGTACCTAGACACACATATTACTCAATTTCGCAACAGGCTATTCATGTTGGATATATGTAATATCAAACGCACTCATGTGTGTATCATATGACTGAAGCTCTAACATTAACATTGCTTAGAAGTTGAGTTTAACATATCAAGTGGACAGGGGGGTGTGGAAATAATTTATTGCCTCCAATCAAATCTTGCAAATCTACATTAATTCCTTCCCACATTAATCCTTTAATAATAATGAGTATCATGGTATTTCCAAATTTGGGTCCCCTACTATCTATAGGGAACATGGGTTTTAGAAGCACCCAGTTATTTATCTCTAATCTATCTGTGTTGAGCCAACCTTAAGTTAATGAAACATCTTTCATTGCAACTATTACTATTACAATATATATAATGATACTTCCAACAACACTTACATAATTGATTTCATCTCCTAAAGAAACCATATATATATATATATATATATATATATANAATATATATATATATATATATATATATATATATATATATATATATATATATGGACATAGTTATAATCATATGGAATTGAGGTAGGGATTTTATTAAACTTTGCTAAGCATTCCTTTCTTTGCATATGCAGGCTTAGCTATGGATAATGTAAGATTTTGCTAATGAAATTTAATTTTGGATGAGCTCTATATATATACATGGTATTATGTCAAACCATTCATTAACTGAAGATTAGTAACATGCAATCCTTTAATAATAATGAGTATCATGGTATTTCCAAATTTGGGTCCCCTACTATCTATAGGGAACATGGGTTTTAGAAGCACCCAATTATTTATCTCTAATCTATCTATGTTGATCCAACCTTCAGTTAATGAAACATCTTTCATTGCAACTGTTACTATTACAATATATATAATGATACTTCCAACAACACTTACATAATTGATTTCATCTCCTAAAGAAACCATATATATATATATATATATATATATATATATATATGGACATAGTTATAATCATATGGAATTGAGGTAGGGATTTTATTAAAATTTGCTAAGCATTCCTTTCTTTGCATATGCAGGCTTAGCTATGGATAATGTAAGATTTTGCTAATGAAATTTAATTTTGGATGAGCTATATATATATACATGGTATTATGTCAAACCATTCATTAACTGAAGATTAGTAACATGCAATCCTTATGTATTCTCCAATGCAGGACCAAGTCTAGCATTTGCAATGAAATTGCACACGTTAATCCATGGGCTTGGTCGCAGGCATTCTCTGAGGATTTCCTCATCAATCCTCAGAGGCTGGATCATGCACATATATATATCTTCCCCCACAATGATCACTTTCATTATGAGCTCTTTTCAAATCCTTCACAAAATCCCTCGGCGGGAGTGGTGGAGGGTTTTTTTATTATAGTTAGGGTTTGTAGTGGTTGTTTATGTAAATTAATTGCAATTTGAGGCATAGCTAGATCAAATCCATTGGGGCTGAGAATGGAATCCAAAACAAGATATAACATGAGCACCATCAGAATCACAAATAAAATCATGCAAGACATCAACTTTCCTATTGATTTATCCATTTGTCTATCATTACAACCAGTTAGTTGTGGAATGCTCGAGCTTGAAGGTAGGGGTTGTCGATCGAATTATCCCAATTGTTCTTGGTTGAAAGATTCTAAAAAATTTACAATAAATAAATTATATGCTATAATGTGTGCATATGTTTTTACAAACAACTATGAGAAATAACATAAATCTCTTTTTCAGTGGCATCCTTAACTAAATTTCATTAGCAAAATCTTACGAAAGAAGTTATAACATTAACTTCAATACCATTATGATACTAGAAATGTAGTACCAAACATGATATCACCTACAATGAATATTTTAAGCATGAGGAAGGATGAGTATATGACATGTCCCTTGTTTTTGTTGGCAAGTTGACTACCTAAGGATGCATGACTCATTTTGTGTTTTCATCATGGCAACAAAGTCTTGTTTAGTTTCTGTCATGAAAGACAAAATGACTAAGGAAAATAGGGCAGAACAGAGATACTCAGCGATCAGCACATCAGCGCACATGTGAGAGATCAATTCAACTTATGCACATTCAGATATAATTTTTATGATATGTGTACATTCTACATCCAGACACGCATAGTATGGAACTACAGTACGGCAAAGTTACAAGCAGATCAATAGACCAGCAGTCCAGGAAACAGAGCATCGAAGCCGACTAAGAGATTTGATCAGCATGTGTTAATTTGTGATGTAACAGCTAAGCACCTTTTTTTATATGTTTGTAATGATGTAATTAACATTTTAGTAAACACGCTTGAAGCCGACTTGTTCGGAAGCATTGTATATTTTGTTTTAGGGATGACTAGTGATTTGTTTTGGATCACGCCTATTCGGATTTGCATATATAAGTATGTAATGTAAAGATATGATAAAAGTGTCAATTATTATGTAAGAAGAAGATACAGAGGGACAATACTATGAAGTCAGTATATGATATAGCTCTTCAAGAGAGTAAGATCATTTGCGCATACACGAGACTGATCAAACAACAGTGTCATCACAGTAGTTCATTTTGATATATTGCATATCAACTTTTAGAAGGTTGTAGCCTTCATCTTATTGGGTAGTGAGCCTAGGAAATGAGCCATATACCTTTAACAGGGTTTTGTAAAAGACTCCTAACAGGGTCTGGCCTTTAACCAGGTCACTGTACTCATATTGTAAAGACTGCTTCTAACAGGGCAAAGGAACTCTCACAAGTTCATTATACTTAGTACAATATTTGTGGGTACTAATTGCCACTAGGGTTTTCCTCTGATCAAGGTTTCCCCATAATCATATCATGTGTTATGAGTTTTTATGTTAAGCTTCATTCTATGTATGTTTGATTTATGTTTAAGTTGCTGAAAAGTAATTAATAGACAA
>MU226297.1:403802-416406 GCA_018584345.1 Thuja plicata
ATATGGACAAAGTTGATAAGGCATTTGTAAGAACTGAAGAAATGTGCACTGATGATACCGCCGCACAACAAGATGAAGTTCCCATCAATGATCAAGTTGACATAAATGAAGATACTCAAGATGATATGCAAGGTGACAAGATGCCAAAAAAAGAGAAACCAGTTAAGGTTGAATGCATGGATACCAGCCAGAACACTATATTCTCACCATCCACTCAACCATCTACCTCATTGTTGTCAAGGTTAACTCCTGATTCAGCAAGTTTGGATGCATGGGGAGAAGATGACCTAATCAAAATCTGTGTTCTTGCTATGGAAAAAGAAAAGGAAAAACAAGTGATGAGGAACCCTCTCTTCTTGGAAATAGTGAATATTTTGAATGACTTAGTGCCTACTGATCAGAAAGTAGCCAAAGTCCAATCAGTTGAAGATGTGGACAACATTTTGTCAAACTTCAAGTCACATTTCATAAGCTTAGTAGAATCTACTACTAAGATTGTAGAAGATGAATACAAGAAGGAGAGACTAGATGATTTGGTAAAGAACTTTACCTTAGACTTGAACTCCTTAAAGATTGGGCAAGCTATATTGAAGGAACTGGCAGATAAAGGAAAGAAATTCATAGCAAACTATATGGACAGAGTAAAGCTCACCTCTGAGCACACCAAAAAGGTAGAAGAGGTAGATTTAATGACAGATAGCATAAGAAAACTAGTTGAAACTTCGACACAAGACATGAACATATGTAACAATGTCTACCAAGGGCAGTTAGACAAAATTGAGAAAGCAAAGTTAGAAATTAGCAAGATAATGGTAAGGCAAACATAGTTAAGAAATGCACTTGCGCCATCCTTAGCAGTCCTCAATGAGAACATAAAATAGATTGATGCCACTATTATGACATATGATCAAGGTCCCTGCATGGATCTGATAAAAATGGAGAAGCTGACATATGCATTGTGCGTGCATCTGCAAACAGTTGATTCTATGAAAGCATTTTGGCAGAAAGAGATTCAATCTCTTAAAATTGTGTACCCTGAAGTATATATGGAGTAAGTATGTAGTAGACTTACAATTTTTGTACACCTTTGTCATTAATGTCAAAGGGGGAGTAATACAGAATGTGTATATATGATATTATACAGTCACTTTTTGTGTTAAGTCATTTTGAGTAACTTGGCCACATTCCTTTGTTGCCATAAATGACAAAGGGGGAGATTGTTGGCAATTTCACTACCTGAGGATGCATGACTCTTTTTTTTTTGTCATCATGGCAACAAAGTCATGTTTAGTTTATGTCATGAAAGAAAAAATGACTAAGGAAAATAGGGCAGAACAGAGATACTCAGCGATCAACACATCAGCGCACGTGCGAGAGATCGATTCAGCTTATGCGCATTCAGATATAAGTTGTATGATATGTGTACATGCTACATCTAGACATGCATAGTATAGAACTATAGTACGGCAAATTTACAAGTAGATCAATAGACCAGCAGTCCAGGAAACAAAGCATGGAAGCCGACTAAGAGATTTGATTAGCATGTGTTAATTTGTGATGTAACCACTAAGTGCCTTTTGTTATATGTTTGTAATGATGTAATTAACATTGTAGTAAACATGCTTGAAGCTGACTTGTTCGGAAGCATTGTATTTTTTTTAGGGCCGACTAGTGATTTGTTTTGGGTCACACCTATTCGGATTTGCATATATAAGTATGTAATGTAAAGATATGATAAAAGTGTCGATTATTATGTAAGAAGAAGATATAGAGGGACAATACTATGAAGTCAGTATATGATATAGCTCTTTAAGAGAGTAAGAGCATTCGTGCATACACAGAACTGATCAGACAATAGTGTCATCACAGCAGTTCATTTTGATATAGTGCATATCAACTTTCAGAAGGTTGTAGCCTTCATCTTATTGGGAAGTGATCCTAGGCAGTGATCCATATACCTTTAACAGGGTTTTGTATAAGACTCCTAACAGGGTCCGACCTCTAACCAAGTCATTGTACTCATATTGTAAAGACTGCTTCTAACAGGGAAAAGTAACTCTCACAAGTTCATTATACTTAGTACAATATTTGTGGGTACTAATTCCCACTGGGGTTTTCCTTTGATCAAGGTTTCTCCGTAATCATATCATGTGTTATGAGTTGTTATGTTAAGCTTCATTCTATGTATGTTTGATTTATGTTTAAGTTGTTGAAAAGTAATTAATAGACAAACACTAATTCACCCGCCCCCCCTCTTAGTGTTTCTAACAGTTTTCAGGAGTCCATGTAAGACTTTACATGTGCATTAAAGAGGAGAAGTTGAGCGTGATCAGTCAGAGTAAGGGTTTGACAGCAATAGTGAAATAAAAGGGCTTAGTTCACAGAGTTTGGTTAATGGAGATTTTCATGGATACTAATAGGAGTGAAGAAGGAAGGGTTTGAATCATACAGAAGGTCTTGAGAAAGATTGAAATCCCAAAGACAGGGCTAGGCATATAAATTTGTAGATGTAAGTTATGCCCATCATTTTAAGATAGTGGAAGGGTATTTGGTTTTGTTTTGATCTCATAGATTGATACAATAATGAAGAGTGTGTGTATGGAAAAATCCCAAGGGGGTCTACTAGAGGTGCCTAGGAGTGGTAAGGTTGGTCAGTAAGGCTTTGTGTCATGGGTTATGAGTGATTAAACAAAGAAGCAAGCATTAGGACAGTGGACAAAAATAAGGAAGTGTGAATTATAAATGAATCTCATTAGTCAATGAAGTGACCCAAGTTTGTATTGAGAAGGGATGTATGATGTTGTCAAAGGTCTTGGGGATAGTGGATTAAGTCTTTAGCTATTGGAAGAGTGATCACACCTTGAAATGAAATCATGAATGGTGAATGGTAACCAGTGAGTCCTTGAGGAAATCAATGGCTTACTTATGATCATAGATTGATCATAGTGTGGATGATTATATAGGTTTTATGAGGAGATCGTAACCAGATTTGTGACAGATTCATTGTCTCCATAATAGAAAATTGAAGAAGAGGGTTTTTAGAGAAAAAGGTTATCCATTATCCATTGTAGGAGCAAAATTTATAAGGTGGAAAGTTGAATAAGGGGTTAGTTCTTCTAAACAATTGAAGGGTTTGTGCCTCTAAAAGAACGTGGGGTTGGTGCCTCTAGTAGGTTGAGCCTATGAACTTTACTAATCAAATCTAGGCCAAAATATGAATGTAATTATAATTGTAATACAGATTCATTATCTCACATGTTGAGTTGTTACTTTGATCTTGGACTATGGGATTAGTGTCTCCTCTAGGTTCCTGCCTACAAATATAAGTGGGGATTAGTCTTTGTGTCAGGTTTTTCATTATATCTTTAAGGATGGGTTTTTGCAATAGATCCAACTACCACATAATCTATGTCCAAGGCACTTGTGCACTAGAGGTATCCTGCACCTTCCAAGCTACCTACATACTCGTATCCACGGGATCAAGGCCCTTAGAACTCACATTCTCTAATGATATGTAGTTCTTTTTGAACTATGTTTATGAAGTTATAATGGGAACGCACCCTTTTAGGGTATTTAATTGATCCTTAACAACTCTATAGTGGTTGACACCCATGCAGGCACATCTATCGGATCCTATATAATCTAACACAACACTTGAAGTTCTTGTCATATGGTTAAAATTAAAATATGTATTTAGAGTTTCCATATGCGTATCAGTCATATTTTCCTCTCCTCTTACTATTGTTGCTCTAATTTTCCTCTTGATCGCTACTCTACTACTTTATTGAAAGCCCCTAGCTTTTTTTGGGAAAACAATGTCCAAATGAAACTATGTAGGTTTTTGAACAATGTTATAAGAACAAACCACCTATATTTACATAACAATGACTAATCCAAATCTTAGACAACTTATAAGAATGAACATTTAAATTTCAGCGAAATAATATAAGGATAATATGTATTCCAACTCTCAAAACAACAATATGAATACACATTAATTTAAGAACATCATAGTAGGATCAAATCATTTGGAAACAATAGTATAATAAAAAACTCTTAACAAATACTTGCTTATGATTTTTTTTCTTTTTTTCTTTTTTTGACCATGTAAGAAAAGTCTAAGAGGAGAATCGACATTTCCATCATCATTTCCCCCCTCACCAGTTGTTCTTCCCTCTGCTCATGATCTCAACGTATGCCTAGTCATATGCTGATGCAAAGGGGGGTCCTCTGCAATAACAAATAAATGGGTTAAATTCAAAACATTTTATTATTGTTGTTACAAGTATATCATTAATTTAAAGGACATAACCGTAGTGTTCTTTACCTGATCTAGCCACATCATCTTCCAGATCATTTTGTCTGGCCTCAACCTCAGCGTGCTCATGAACACCACCCTCTGGATCTACTAGAGTTGCAATACAAAATGTTACATTAATCCAAACACCAATTACAAATAAATTTGTATTACTACACCAATTTCAATTTAAGATGTTTACTTGTATTAATAATTATATATAAAAATTTGAATTTAGCAAATGTATAGCTCAACACTGGGATGCACATCTAAATATTCATCATGCACAGGCTCTCTACCAGGATTGGCAGACTGCATTCCAATGACATGTGCATTGTTATCATTGCTTGCTTATTTAAAACAAATATAGTCACTTTATGTTGGAACTTAACATCAAATAGACTAATTGGTAAAGTATTGAATTTGAAATAATTCTCATTTATCTTATTTACCTATGCGACACATCCATCAATAGAACCTTACACACTCAATTCTAGTCGTAGTCGTTCAACCACAACTCTATAGCCTTGGTGAAAGCCAATTCTCCTGTCATCTTATGTGAGAGGTCTATTGGACACAGAGCCCTACATTTTTTCTTTGTATCATGAATTTTTCTTGAATTATTTTATCAAAACAAAATTGTTTGTGCTTTATAAATATTTTGATACAATTTTTCATTTACTAATACTTACAACTCATGCGGAATGTTTCAAATAACCACCAGAGCCGAGATTTTGTTTCTTGTGCTTATCTAGTCTTGCCTTGGTTGCCTTTGATATGTCACTCAGTCTATGAAAAGTTTGAAATATGTTAGATCATATAAATATAAAGAGTAATTAGTACATAATTACATTCTTAACACCATCACATACCTTCTTCTGGTGTTTTTTGGTGTGTTTCCTTTTCTTCTTTCAATTCTCTCCTTCGCATCCAAAATTGGATTTTGGCACTCATCCTCAAGAATGCAGGCGGGACGCTCATACTTCAAGTTATTCTCTAATGTTGTCCTGTATTGGTCCCTCAGATACTTCAAACATAACCCAACTTTATCAAGGAGATTTTTTTCTCGAATGCGCAAGCTCCAAACAACTTGGTCATAGTCTCTATGAGATCATTATTTAACTTTTTATCTTGGTTATTCCACCTTTTAAGAAATTAAAAACCTGTTAGATTGATAAATGAAGTGAAGCTACCTTTAATATATTTCAAGAAATGGATCAAAGGAAAACAATTCTAGCAATGATATGGAATCAAAATATTGGATTGGGGTTTTAGTTTCGATATGACATTCCAACATTTATGTAAGGTGGGCCCGAATATCTGCAAACACTTGTCATTAAGTTTTCTATAAAAAATATCGTTCCCTGCAAAACATTCATGGGATCATTAGTCAAAAAAGAGTGATCAATAAGTAAATTACTATTACGCTATCTATAATAATAACTTTAAAGAACCTGGAACCTTCGCTACTTTTAAGGGAACCATATCTTCATTGCTCATGACCAATATGCATTTCTTCACCATTCTCATACTAGCAATACAGGTACATCTAGGAAATGGCACTGCATCATCATGTGTTGCATCCCCTACTACATAAAATGAATCCATTATGAAATTACCCCAAGAAAGAATATGTCAAGAGAAATAAACATAGAACAAAAGAGAGAGAGAAAAAGAGGGATCTACATACCAATAGGTAGTGCAATGTCGGGTTTCTGCATGCTACGTGTTGCCAAAATTTTAATCAAAAATGCATCTTCCTCAGTCCTCGTCTAAGGCGGTGTTTCCACATAATCATTGACACGAGATGAAGAATAAGATTGTTAGAGCATAAAAAATCATGGACTACCATGGACAAGATTGTTAGAGCATAAAAAAGGGTTGTTAGAGAATATTGTCATTGATTATTATCATTCCTATATACTCAATGGAAAAAACAAGTGTAGGATAGAACATGCGATCCACCTTCATCATCGCCATGAGGATCAAAATTGTGCAAAAAAAAATTTAAAAACAACACATACATATTTTACTTAATGACATAAAAGAGTATAAAATAAAACCATTATTGAATTTTTTATATAATTAAAAATTTCATTAATACTTACTTTCCTATTTGATGCTCAGTGCATCAATGAGTTTTCCCTCTCTTGTGACTCAAGAGTTGGAGGGTATATGGATGAAAAATGAAAAAGTTCATTTACAATTTTTCGTAGACACCTTTTAATCGAACCGATCAAGTCATCAGTTCGTGCGAAATCAACAAACAATGGGTCCTCATGAAAGGTGTCCTCATGAGGGAATATAGGTTGCTTTCCCTTTCTCTAAGCACCCATCTATGACAACAATATTATTAGCACTATCAAAATTACTCCAAAATAGTCAAGAAAAGAACATAATAAAATAACATTTTTCTTCTATCTAATTTATACGTATACAACGAGGTTTATCTGCTAGGTAGAAGAGTTGGGGGTACCATCATTTTCCCTTCTATGTGTTTTCTTCATGTGGCCCTGTGACAAAGATCAAATATAAAAATATTAGCAAAAAAACTTAATAATAAAATGATGTGTTGGAGTCATTGATTGGAGGTTGGTTTAAATGGTGCACAATACTACCTGCACCCCCATGATAGTGGCGTTGTCTGTATCTATGTGATTCAAATTATAATTGATAACTAGATCTTCCCCTGGATGTATTGATTTTATCACACATACCAATACACGATTTCCCTCACACGCCTCAAATATGCAATTGGGTTGCTTAATAGTTGATCCAGGTCGCGTACTATTTATAAAACCTACAATATACCATGTTGCTTTTGACCTTTCATCAATGTATGTAGCCACTCTTTTACTTTGATTATTATTTTTCTGTTGTATATAATTTGTCGAGAGTGCATACCTACACATACATTTTTTTTATTTTTAACAATATGCATCCAAGTTTTGTAATCATAACAAGGTCTAACAAGCTCCATCAATTCAACAAATTTGTTGTAAGGGACCTTTATGTCATCCATAGAAAATAGGCCCAAACCATGTAATGACAATGGTGTTATGTGATATATCCTCTCGTTAACACAAAAATTAGTGTTTAATGGAGGAATTTCATTGGGTACCCATTGTTTTTGTAGTTTTTGGTACCTCAAGGGCACCTCCATGTCGCCTTTGGCCTTATCTGTTAGTAATAACTGAGAAGGGGGGTGAATCAGTGGCCTCAAAAATTTATCCTTAAACTTTACCACCAATTAATGAACCTCATGTTATTATATCCCTACAAGATGCATGCCATGAAATACTTATAATGATTTAACTATCTGTTAGTTTTCCTTGTCTGTCCTTATTCTCCTTGATTATCGATAAGCAGTATAACTATTTATCGAAACTCAGTAAATAACCAGAGTATACCAATCAACCCAGTGTTAACTATGTCAGATACAAAACAATAAAGAAATGAATCATACACACATAACACATGAATTTTTAATGTGGAAACCCTATTAAGGGAAAAACCACTGGGACCACGTAGTTATCTTCTTTCCAACTGTACAAATCTTCTTTAAATCAATTACTTAACTTTGGTCGAATAAAAAAAAGAAAACAACCAATTAATTCTATCTTTAGCTCTTTCCAGCTAGATATTTTGTCATTTTCTGAGCTCTCTATTTCGATAGTCAATTCTTCAGTTAGTTGTCGGTGACAACTGACAGTTCCCTCGGCATGACTCCAGTTAGCTTTTGGTTCTCCATTTGTCGAGCATCATTGGATTTTTACTCGTCGGGCAACTCTATCTTCAGCTCGTCGGGCATCTTGTGATTTTGCTTCATCGGGTAACACTATCTTCTACTCGTCGGGTATCACTGTGACTTTTCTTCTTTGTCTTTACCGATGGTGTGCAGTTTGTCGGTGTTATTTGTCACTTAGTGAATACTTGACTTTTATGCATTGCTAAAGGCATAACCTTTGCTCCATTGATTCTCTGAAGTCTTTGGCATTATGTAAATGACTGTACAGATGATATCAAGTTGACATCAATGATAATACAAACCATTAACTAATTTAATGTCTTGCATTATCTTCAACTTAACATTATCAAAAATTCAATTAGTTACATGTCATCAATCTCTCCCTTTGGCATTGATGGCAACATACTATATTATCACACTATACTATTTCTAATACAATATGAAATACAATCATTGAGATTCAGCAAACTATCAATCTTTTGTTTGATAACTGATAAATATCTAAACTCTGGTAAGCTTTGTTTTAGCTTAGATTTGATTCTTGTAGTTCTTTATCTTCTGATGTGTTGAGTCCTCTTCTTGTGTCAATTTCTCTCTTTTGACTGTTCTCTCTCTTTGTGTCTTTTTCTTTTGTCAGCAACTCTCCCTTTGTATAAAATTTCATACAATTTCTCTCCCTTAGGATATAATCTCTCCCTGTAGGACTAATCTGATAATGGATAATATCTCTCCCTTTTTTTAGAAGAATGTGATAATATGGATAATCTATCTCCCTTTGACAGCAATGCCAAACAAATATTTTATAAATATCTGGCATCCATGTCAAACAATCATTTTTCTCCTATCCATAATATATTCCTTGAATTTCCCTTATGCATCAGCAATATAACAATATGTTATGGTTCTCGGTTCTAGTATATACCTGTCTATATATAGATGTATCTTTGAAGTTCATCTTTTTGCTTTCATCAACATGAATGATATTTTGATAATAAGCAGGCTAATGTAGCCTTCAGTCATTTTACTGACTGGTAGACAAGGGTTTGACCCCTAGTCTCTTTCTCAAGTACTCAAATGTATCCTTGGCCAGTGGCTTGGTGAAGATATCAGCCAATTGTTTTTTTGATTGCACATACTCAAGTATCACCTCTTTTTCTTGAACTTGTTCTCTCAAATAATGATACTTCATGGCAATGTGTTTAGTCTTGGAATGCATGACTGGATTCTTGGAAATGTTTATTGCACTGGTGTTATCACAATAAATAATTATTGGTTCTAAGATCTTCATATTCATACCTTCCAGCAATTGTTTGATCCATGCAATGTTTGAGCAATTTGCAGCAGCAACAACATATTTTGCTTCTGCAGTAGACTGGGAGATGCATCCTTGCTTCTTGCTAATCCATGTGACAATTCTGTCACCCATAAACAATGCTCCTCCAGTTGTTCTCTTTCGGTCATTAAGATTTCCACCCCAATGAGCGTCAGTAAACACATTAAGTTCAAATGTGCCTTAGCTTTTATACCATAAGCCAAATTCCTTAGTATTCTTCAGATATCTTAAAATTATTTTCACAGAAGTCATATGTGACTCCCTAGGGTTAGCAAAAAATCTAGTAACAATTGCTACTGCATGTGCAATATCTGGTCTAGTGTGTACAACATACATGAGTTCTCCAATCATTGATCTATACAAAGTCTGATTTACCTATGTTGTCTTGTCCTCCTTTGTTAACTTACATCTAGTAGCCATTGGTGTTCCAACTAGTTTGGAATCTTCCATCTTGAATATTTTTAGGACCTCTTTTATGTATTTGGACTGTGTAATGAAAATACCTTCACTTTGTTGAATGATCTATAGACCAAGAAAGAACTTGATCTCTGCAAACATAGACATCTCAAACTCTTTTCTCATCTCATTAGCAAATTATTTTCATAGCATATCATTTCCTCCAAATATGATGTCATCAACAAATATTTCAGCAATCAAAGTGTTAGCATCAGTATCTTTCTTCAAATAAAGATTATTGTTTTCACTAGTCCTTACAAATCCAATACTTATTAGATAGGAATGAAGTCATTCATACCAGGCTCTTGGAGCTTGTTTCAATCCCTACAAGGCTTTGTGAGTTCTACATACCATGTTTATCTTATCTAGATTGATAAACGCTTCTGGTTGCTCAATGTATACCTCTTCTTCAAGTATTCCATTTAGGAATGCTGACTTGACATCCATTTGATATACCTTGAATCCTTTGAATGCAGCATAAGAAAGGAATATTCTTACTCCTTCTAGCCTAGAAATGGGTGCAAAGGTCTCTCCATAGTCTATACCTTCTTCCTGTGCATACCCCTTGCATACTAGTCTTGTTTTTTTCCTTGTGACTTCTCCATTCTCATTCAGCTTATTCCTGAATATCCATTTTGTACCAATGACATTCTTGTCATCTGGTCTTGGCACAAGTGACCATGTCTTGTTCTTCTCAATTTGTTCAATCTCATCATTCATAGCACTTATCCATTCTTCATTATCAAGTGCAGCATTGACATATTTTGGCTCAAAACTCATAAATTAAACAATTTGAGGTTAAAGACTTACTTCTTGTTCTTGTGCCAGCTTTCTTATCTCCTATGATCTGGATCTTTGGATGGTTCCTTCTTACATATCTTTCAAGTATAGGTACAACTCTTTGTGTATCATCTTGATCATTATTTTGATCTTCATTTTGTTCTTCATCACCTTGCACATTGTTCTTATTATTGTCCTGACCATCAGTAATAGTAGTCTGACCGTCGGTTGCAACATTCTGTTGTTCTGGAATTAAGCATTTTTGCTCAGGTAGAGTGTTAAGTCCTTCATAGTATACAAACTTGTAGTCCTCTGGTTCTTTTGTGCTTTCCAATTCATTCTTTTCTACAAATTCATCTATCTTTACATTTGCACTTTCAATAATTTTGTTAGAATCCTTGATAAGACATTTATAAGCTTTTCTCTTAGAAGAATACCCTAGAAAAATACCTTCATCACTCTTCGCATCAAGCTTTCCATTTCTATCATCCTTTAAGACATAACATTGACTACCAAAGATTTTAAAGTGACTTACATTGGGTGTTTTACCATACCATAACTCATAAGGTGTCTTCTTTGTGTCCTTTAATTGTACTTTATTTAGTGTGTAGATAGCAATACTGACAGCTTCCCTCTAGAAGATTTGGGTGATGCCTTTCTCTATCATCAGTGTTTTGGCACAATCAACTATTGATATGTTCCTTCTTTCAACAATCCCATTTTGTTGTGGTGTTCTTGGTGTAGAAACCTATCTTTTTATACCATGCTCATTACAAAAATTAGTGAATTCATCTGATATAAATTCATCTCCTTTATCTGACCTCAAAAATTTCAGATCCTTACCACTTTGTTTCTCTACCATAGCCTTATACCATTTAAACATCTTGAATGCTTCAGATTTATCTTTAAGAAACATGACTGTCATCATTCTACAGTAATCATCAACAAAGAGAATAAAATATATATCTCCATAATAACTCTTTGTCCTCATTGGTCCACATAGATCACTAAGGACTAATTCTAGAATATCATCAGATGTATGGGTTTTACTTTTGAAACTAGACTTTGTCATTTTACCTTTTTGATAATTCTTGCACATGATGTTGTCTGGCTTTGTCATCATCGGTAAGCCTCTTACATTTCTCCCTCTGCTTATTTTCATCATGTTGTCAAAATTCACATGACACAATCTTTTGTGCCACAACCATATGTCTTTGTTTCTATTCATTAAGCAAGTGGTGTTAGTATCATTCATATAGAATAAGTTACCTTTAGTCTGGTCACCGGTACCAATCAGTCTTCCTGATTCATTGAAGATCTTTGCCTTCTTATTCTCAAATGCTACTCTGTGTCCTGAATTATTCAGCTGAGAAACACTCAACAGATTATAATTCAATCCTTTTACCCAATAAGCATTTTCACATTTAATCAGGTTATTCAGCATTATTGTTCCTTTACCTTCAACTAGACAAGGTGTATCATTACCCATTCTTATTGTTCCACCATTATAATACTCAAAAGTGTTAAAATTTTCTTTATCACTAGTCATGTGGTGAGTACAACCATATCATTCTTGCTAACCTTAGATATGAGTGCAATTTCTACATACCTTTCATCTTCATCTGAATCATCCTTCACAGCTACAAATACCACCTCAATGCCTTCATCAAGTTCAGTGTCAGTATCTTCATCTTTGCAAGTAGCTAGGTAACTAGCCTTCTTGCCTTTGTCCTTGTAGTCTCAGGTATCTCTTCTTTCTGATTGTCGGTAACCTCTGTAATATTTGTTATCACCTCTATCAGATTTCTTCTCAAAAGATCTGTCATCTTTTCTACTATTAGGACATCTTGTAGAAAAGTGTCTAATCTTTTTACAATTAAAGCATACAAGTGGTAACTTGCCTTTGTATTTACCTTTGCCTCTCTGCATTCTTCTAGCCATAAGTGCTTCTATTTCATCTAGATCTTCTTCTTCACTTTCACTTTCACTA
>MU226297.1:458686-483277 GCA_018584345.1 Thuja plicata
ATTATTATTATCATTATTATTATTGTTTTATTGTTCTTTTCCCCTTGGTAGTCTTTTATTCTTATTATTTTTTCTTTCCCCCTTGCTTTCCGTGCCTTCTTTCTCCCCCCAGCCCTTCCTTTTTTATAACGTCGATGCTTAAAAACACACACAATCAACACCAGAAATCTAGCTATAAACTCAATGGATTGTGGAAATCTGATCGATTTAATAAAACATATTTAATAAATTTAAAGAAGAAATATAAAGAAAGTTAAACTAGATAAGTTCTACTGATGGTTAGAGATATTCTTCTATTGGTAAAGAAAATAAAGTACAGACACAGGAAATTAATAAATAAAGAAATTCGTCCACACCAGAACAAAGTGAAAGGGGATTTCGCTTTGACGGACTCCATGGAAAACGTGTCCATCTTAATGATGTAAAGAGGCTTCAGAATCAAGCTTCATGACAGGAAATTTTATAAAGTGACAGGCTATGAAGAAAGATTCAGTGACAGACTGATGAGTGAAAAATGAAATTCTTCCAGACAAGAAACAAAGTGAAAGGGGATTTAAATGAAATTCTTCCAGATCAGAACAAAGTGAAAGGGGATTTAAATGAAATTCTTCCAGACGAGAACAAAGTGAAAGGGGATTTAGCTTTTGCGGACCGCATGGAAAACATTTATTTCATAATGTTGTAAGGGCGCTTCAAAATCAAGCTTCAGGACAGGACTTTATTTAAAGCCACAGAGTAGGAAGAGAGATTCAGCAACAGACTGATCAGTTTAAGAGTATAGAAGCAAGATTGAAAATTAACAACTGAGAAAGATGTATGCTGAGGTTTTCATTGCTGCAAAAAATGGCGATCTTGATGCAATTAAGAAAGTGCACGGCCAAAGCCCTAGGCGATTGAGAGAAGTTACCTTTGAAGGCAATACTGTTCTGCACATTGCTGCAAAGGAAGGGCATTTAGAGCTGCTTCAATGGATTCTTCAAAATGTGAAAGGCTGTTGTATGTCTGGATCGCGCAATGCCGATCGCAATACGCCGCTGCACGAAGCTGCTAAGCAGGGAAATGCTGAAATAATTACTACTCTTCTCCGCTACAACAAGTGCCCAGCCGCTAAGCGCAATCAGTTTGGAGAGTCGGCTCTGTTAATAGCTTCGGAGCACGGTCACATGGAAGCCGTTAGGGCGTTGGTGGAAACCACGCCTTTATATCTCATCATCTGGCCGAGGAATGACCACCAAACTTGCCTTCACGTTGCTGCTTACGGAGGCCATTTTGGTAAAGCAATTTTCTTTGGAGAATTTGAATTTGTTTTTGAGATATTTTTACAAACTAGTTAAATTATGATATTGTTATTAGAGTTCAACTTTGTAGTTTTAAGTAAAGTTCATTGACTCATGTTTCATGAGTAGTACTAGGATAGGTGACCTCCCATTTCATCTCTATGAGCATCACCTAGATGTAATGAGTGCTAGGTGTTCCAATCATTATTGTGAGAGATGAGTTTAACTCGAAAACTACACTCTTGAATCCTGGTAGCAATATTGTAATTTGATTTTCTTGTTTTTTATTTATTTTTTGGGAGTAATTTGTAGTTCAACAATTTGAAGTCAATTTTAGGAGGCATTTTTTTAACTAGATTTGTAATTATAAATTTGATGTTAATGTTATGCAGAGATTGCAAAGTTGATAATCGAGAGGAGAAGTCTTTGCAATATATTGCATTTCATGATGCTTATGAGTGATGTCTATGGTGCTACTCCTTTGCATTGTGCCATACATGGAGGAGATTCAAGAATTGTTACTAAAATATTAAATGTTCCATTGATTCCATGGTATATATTTTGTTTTGACAAGAATATAATGACAAAGAAGGATAATTTTGGAAGGTGTGCAGTGCATCTAGCAGCAATCAAGGGTCGTTGGGACATGATTGATATATTCATTTCAAAAATGCCAGATTGTGTTGGAATTCGTAGTAGTGACCTAAAAACTACTCTACACTTTGCTGTGGAAAGCAATCAATTTGAGGTGGTACAAAAGCTACTCTTTCACTATAAGCCTGAAGATGTTGCAAAATTGGTGAGTTATGATAGAGATATTTCTGGAAACACAGATCTACACCTAGCCGCCATTAACCAAGTGGATCCTCAGGTTAGTCTTATCTAATTATTATCTACTACATGTTTATCTTGTTTGCTCACATTCAGTGCTCATAATTGAAAATTATGTTAGAAATGTAAGTTACAATTATAAAATTGAAAAACTGTTACAAGATCATATAGGTGAAATGTATAATACATGTCTATAAAAACTAGTTTGATTAAGATATTTGATAGTAGTCCTATTAGTTTAATATATAAGGATAAAAGAAAAATGAACATATTATAAGTTATAATCTAAAAAAATTTGTATGTCCTCTACCAATTTGAATCTTCTTTTTTTTTATGTTTTCTAGATGCATGATATAATAACTATGTTTAATGGAGTACATAATGCTAATGTTATATGCAATAAATAAAGATGAATTAGAACTTTTGTTAGATCTATTGCTAATCGTAAAGACAATATCTAGTAAAAAAGAATTTCAATGCCCTTTAATGTAATCAAATTCATAGATTGTTCTAGATTAGAAACATCTTCTTGAAAAGTAAAGTTGTCCATGGCTAGAAGTTGTAAAATAAGAAGCGGAAATTCGTTAGCAACTTGAGATTTTATGTGTCATTTTCTATAGGAGGGTAAATTACAGGCACTTCAACAATCTAGTAGATAAGAATCACTTTCAAGTTTTTGTGTACTTTAGTCGATCCTCTGTTGTATGCTCTACTTCTATTAGAATAATATAATTATATTATTGTAGATTAGAAGGAGTTATATTCTAATATTTAACGTGTCAAATAAATGTGGATGATGTAGGAGGGAATTTTATACAACCTAAACAACTTGTATAAAAGGCAATTCAAAAGTAAGTGAATCAGCTAATATTTATTATGTTACAATATTTTTCAAAACTCCTAAATTTTAAGAAAAGGTAGAGTCTAAACTTAGAACACAAAAAACTTTAAAGTGAGACACTAATTGTAGTGATAAAGTAAATAATAACTTTCTAAAAATAGAAGAGGCATTTAACAAATAGGCAAGTAGATGTACATAATAAAGGTGCTATAATTACTTAAAATAATGCATACACATAGGGTACTCTAACATTATAAACTAGATAGGATAGAATAATATTTGATGTTCCAAACAAATATAGATACAAAAACATCCTTATGAATTACAATATCATATTAACAAAAAAATTGCTAACTTTATTCAAGTGTATAACTTATTTTTATAACATGTTACATCTTTTTGTTTTTGCCTAGTCTTGGATAATTTTGAATTGTCTAAGTAGAGTAGGGCTTAAATTTGTTTCATTAAAAAAAAATATTTTAATTTTCCTACACATTGTTTCATATGTTTATTGCATCTAACTTCCCTTCCTAAAAATTTCCTCTTCTAATTTTTCTTTCCCTTTTGATCATTTTCTAGAGCTAATCTTAGGATTCCAAAATTGACTTGTTATTTTTATCCCTAAAGCATAGCGTGACAATGTAGAGTAGAAGCAAGTTGAGAGGCTAATAAAGGAAACTGGAGAAGATAGACTCTTAATCTAGACATCTCTAAAATAGGGAAGAGAATAAAAATATATATGCTCCAAACTTCTCAAGAACATTATATCTAGAAGAGCTAACTGACTATATTGTGAACATGGAAAAGCATTTCAAGGATAAATATATTTCTAACCCTTAGAGAGTATGATTATCATACACCAAGTTGAAAGGACATCCAACTATACAATGGAAGAATTACAAATGCAAAGAACTCAAGGATGAA
Source organism: Thuja plicata (assembly GCA_018584345.1). Lineage (NCBI taxonomy): Eukaryota > Viridiplantae > Streptophyta > Pinopsida > Cupressales > Cupressaceae > Thuja > Thuja plicata. The sequence goes on from MU226297.1 coordinate 462,560, forward strand.
GATATAAGATAAATTGTTGGGTTAAGATGATTGTTAAGATAAAGGGAAAAAATTATCAGATAATTCTTGTCTAAAACTATTGAAAAAGATTTAAAATCCAAGACAAGGAGAGATGGGCATTAACTATTGCACTAATGAGTTATGCAAGTTGATTATTCAATTAGAGTATCACTAGGAAAATCGTGAGAAAGTAGAAACACATGTGAATGGAATAAAGCTTAACATCCAAGATGAAATAATAATTCTTATACTCATAATGTTAAAAGAGTCTTATCAATATGCATTGAAGGTAAACAAAAATTTCTCTAGAAGGAAATGAGCTAGAATGACAATAAATAGTTTTCTCTAAGATATATTTCAATCTATTAGTAGAACACACTAATATACTAAAGCTAAATTAATGAACCAAGCACATACTAAAGCTAAATTAATGAAAAAGGAAGAAGATAGACCCTCTTATAAGAGCATAAGTCCCAATTCATTAAAGGTGTAGTGAATATGGTAGAAGGAGGGATGACTCTTAGAGAAGAAGATTTTACACTTCATATGTTGAGGTATATTGAACACAATAGGTAGATAAAAGTGCTCAACTCACCTTCTCTCAAGGCTACAAGATAACCGAGAACCAAAATGGTCAACCTTAACTATTTATATCATATAGATACATTAATATTTATACCCTGGCCCTTTATACCAACCATTGTTAATGATTTATATTTTTGTGTAGTCTTTCTAATTCTACCATCTAATATAGTTTTAATAGTTTAGCTCCTTGTTTAGGATTTTACACCATCCAATTCATTTTCAAATGCTTCTTTTATTAATTCTTCATGATATATATGTAATTTTGAATAGTGATTATATGCCATATATTTTTAGTAATACATCTTTATATTTGAATCAAACTTTGATATGATCTTGTGTGGCATAAAATTATTCATCTTTAGTTATTGTGTTCCCTATAAAAATATTGCATTCATTATTTATATCATCACTTCATCTCCAACTTCATGTTTGTTATGCACCCTTTCTTATAATCCTTCTCATTATAATTGGCATTCACTTTCTTTAATTATTGACTTCATCTCTAATGTCAGTCAATTCTATTGCATTTATGTGACTCTTCCATACATTATCTTAATTATTTTTGTCCTATATTATATTCACTATTTAGTATTATAGGAAAAAACTGCTTGCACTAATTTCATATCTTTTCTCTTGTCAAATATCTTAAATAGATTCGTAAGATCTTATTTTTAAAAAAAATATTTACTCTATGAATTAAAATGAGATAAGTTTTAAAATCATTTTCATCTTCTTCTATAACACCTCTAGAAATACCCAATAATCATCAGTATTGAGCCTCTTGCTTGCCTAATAAAGGAGGGGTAGCTAGTAAAAAATTAGCGATATAAAGGTTTGATAGTTCACGACCGTCACCAAAGCCTCCTTTAAAGGGTTAAGTAGCATTCTTCATCCTCTTGGGATAGGATAGGATTATATCATGATCACCTAGAGGGTGTATCTAGTTAATATATATAGAGTTTTAATTCACAAATAAAACACTTAGAAGGTATAAATCTTGGCATTTAAGGATCTTCAAGATATTACTTCATATTCATATCATTTTGTCTTAATTCCTATAATCTATTTTATATATATGAATGAAACTCTACCAAAATAAACATACCTTTCAACTTTGTGACCATCGTATCTCACTTTTAAATTTTATTTTCCTCTTCTCTTTCTTTTCAATTACATTTCTTTCTACCATAATACATCATGTGACATTTTACTTTTGTCTTTTTATACTTCACTGTTTTAGAATTTTTTTGGCAACATATTATTCCTTCTTTGAATTTCTTCATCTCTTTCATCATTACTAGGTTGTGAGCTCTTCTTCTATAAGTTTCAATAAAATCTAAGTAGTTCTAGGCTTTCCTCATTAATTCAAATTTTCCTATAGGTATATTGATTTATATTTAATATAAATAACCTAACAATTTAGTGATTTATTCTCCACCAAATTTCCTCAATACCTTTTGTGAACTCTAAAATATACGGTTAAATAAACATCAAACTAACATAAAATGTGAATCCTATCTTATATTTAGTAAAGACATTAGATTAGAAGAAAAACAATATAAGAAATGACAAAAGAACGTGAATGGTCATACCTATTACAAACATTAGATGAACCTAGGTAATTTTTTCAAATGATAGTTAATGATTGAAGTACACTTTGGGTGTCCAATCCTACAAAATTGATAGTTGATGCCCAATTCTACAAAATGAACTTGTTGTATCCAAAACAAAATATTTTAAGTTTATTTTATGCAGATGCATTATATTTTTTCCTATGTTTAGTCTTGGTTAATTTTTCTAGATTAATAAATTAGAGGTTGCAACTTATTTACAATCTTTTGAATCATTTTGTTTTAACAAACAAATAGAAGGATAGAATTGTTAGCTTTTTTTGTATTTCAGGCAGCATCCTCTTGTTACTTCTTAATTCAAAAATTAAAAAAAATAGGAGGATAGAATTGTTTCCTAAATAAAGAGATCTTGATAGGATTTGTTGGGAGCTTAGTTTAGCCTATTTTCATATATAAATAGAGGCAATATTTCAGCCTCGGGCACAAGGAAAGTAACAGATTAATTGCAATATCAATTTGCAGAGAGAAATATTATCTCATTTGCTTCTGTTATTATCAGTATTTTATATCTCTTATTTTGCACGTTGATTTTGGCTTCTGGTTGTGCACCATTGATTGCGGTATGAGAGCCTCAACGTTTATGGTCTTTGGTTGATTGCGGTATTAAGATTCTGAGAAGTTGAAAAGACTAGCAGAAAAGGTTTATTTGACCAATTATTTCGATCTATGTCATTTGGATTGGGCTGGCTAGCGGCTCATGTTGGATTAACATTGTGGAGTTTGGGCTTATTTTAACTCATTACCAGGTTTTTGTTTGGAGGCATGTTGGCCGCCCCTAATCCTTGACCAAGTATTTTAATTATTTCTGGCAGCCATATTTATTAGATGTCAGTAATCTTTCTTATGCTTGAGTGATTGTTTGGTATCTGATAAGAGTTTGTATTCTCTAGAAAAAGAAGAGAGAGGTCGTGGGTGATGAAAGAACCAATGGAGTTGCTAAGGAAATTAATTTATTACTACCATTCCAAAATAATCTAACAATATTGCAGAATGAATTTTGTTCAGAGAGAGCGCGGATTTGTTGAAAGTTAAGTTTCCTAAAGTTACGAATAAAGAAAGAAGAATCTAGAGAAGAATATAGAGAAGAGTTCAAAGGTATTAAAGGAAATTGTTTTGCAGCTTTGTGAATCAAGTTCAAAGAAGAAATTTCAAATTATAATAAAAAGGGTTCACATATGTGGAAGATGTAGTTGTTCGAGTTGAGGTTTCTTTTGAAGTTTGAGCTGCATAAATATTGCAAAGAATAAAGAATTTGAAGCTTGGCGATGTAATTGTAATTAAGGAAAATTCAATGAAATAGAAGATAGAGGTCAAGTGTGAAAGGAGGAGGACATCAAGAAGAGTTGATGTGCTTGCAAAGAGTTTTGGGAACTGTTGAGAAGAAAGAACCCACATGCAAGAAGAAAGCTACGAGGAGTACTGTGGATAATTGAGTGTGAAACTAGTTAGATTTGTTGGCGTAGCGATTATATCCACGATGAGATCCCTCTCCACCACCAGTACATGATTTTGGTGTGATGGTCAAATCTACATGGTATCAGAGCATAGGTCATCGGTTCGAGTCCCTCAAGTCCTAGACCCTTTGTTTGTGTAAGTTTGGTTTATCAACATGGTACGTAGTGGGTGAAAATCGCATATGGTAAAGGGTTGTATCTAGATCTATCGTGTGGGGGGGTGTTGGCATAGAGACTATATCCATGATGAGATCCCTCTCCACCACCAGTGTGTGCTTTTGGTGTGATGGTCAAATCTACAATTTTCACTAATGTCAATTTAGATGAGCACAAAGGTGATAGAGCCATGGAGGTGAGCGTTAAGTATGAAGATTGTTAGTTGACCATGGTTGTGTGTAGAGATTGAGCACAACTTGGTGATAGAGCCATGGAGGTGAGGGTTAAGTATGAAGATTGTTAGTTGACCATGGTTGTGTGTAGAGATCGCTCAAGGTGTTTCCAAATAAATAACATTGAAGGAAATTATGTAAAGATCATGAAATATCGAGCCTTTCCTCAACTGAGGAAATGCATCAACAACTGTGAGATTGGTTGGAGCCAACTTTGAGTCAAATATGGTATCTTCCCTTATTCTTCTACATATCATTTATAGTTGTGGCCTTTCTATGTCTTGTGTATCAACCAGAATTTCAAGAGAATTATTTTTATGCTTAGCGTGGGAGCAAGAAAATAGAATCAATATCATACCATCGCTAAAGAAGATTTAGGCATCAAAGAAATTAAGAAGATAATGCGATAAGAAAGAAGATAAGGCTGTATTTTTTTGCAATAGATAAGGCAGTGTTTGGGTTATCTTGAAGAAGATCCCAAGAAGGATGAGACAAAAGAAAAATAATTATTGAAGAGTTTTTGTTGCAACATTAACTAGTTGGTAGCTTCATCTGGTAGAAAACCACAAACATCTTGGCAGCTAGCCAACAAAGGTAACTTTCTTAGCATAATGTTTTTGGTTAAATCATAGACAATGTTAGAATAACTGAGGGGGGTGAATCAGTGGCCTCAAACAATAATCCAATAACTTTATACCACAATTGTAAACCTCTAGTTATCGTCAGTCCTACAAGATGTATGCCCTTAAATAATCATATCAAATAACTACTGCTCGGAGTTCACTGTTAATCCTTTTTCTTAAGCTTTACCGACTAGTAGTCTTAGTCTTTTCTAGTCTTTACCCAAATACAGTAAATAACTTAATGTTTACTGATCAATCCAGTTAGTAATGTGTAAAGAAAAATATCAAAGCAATGAACCATATACACATTTAACACATGGATTTTTAACGTGGAAACCCTATTAAGGGAAAAACCACTTGGGACCGGTAACCCAAAATTTTCACTCTTCTGAAGTGAGCTCGGTGAAGAGCCAACCATGTTAAAGGTTACAAACACACTGTTAAGTGTGACCTTGTTAGAGGATTTAATATAATAGTTAATCACTTAATATCTGGCATTTCACTATGTTATCTTTATGAGAAACTTTTTGATACTCCTTGGGATGTATCTCATTATAAAAAGGATAGTTAAATCTCACTCTGTTAAGATATTTTCTGAATCAATGGTTAAACTGAAATAGTATATGATTTGTTCATATAAACAACTTAATCTTGCAGATGTTCAGATCTATTGTAAGCTCATAATACCTTTCTGATCTTTTGTTCTCTTTTGTTCCTTTGCTTCACTTCTTTCTGCTCGGTCATGTTGTTATTCCTCTGTTGCTCGGTGTCCGCAGAAATCTTTAGCTCTGTTCTTTAGCTTGTTTGATCAGGATTGTATGAAGACTTCTTTCTTCACCAATATTCTCTTCAGCATCCTCTTTCTATTCTTCCCCCCTTTTCTCATAATGAATTAGCTTGTCTCTCTTATAGACATGATTTCACCATTTCTAAGTCCTTGAATTTCTTGTTCTTGGCGTGATGCGCAATTCTTTCCATTCTTGCTTTAAAGCTTTTCTTTAGTCTTATATGGGATAGATTTCTCCTTGATAACTGGAATAAAACTATTTTAAGTCTCTAGCTTATCTCTAGCTTTTAACTGGTCAATGAAAACAATGTTATCAATCAGTTAACTCCATAATTAGTTCCTGCCAGCTAAGTCTTTTGTCATTTTTGAACTTTAGTTCTCATCGGTCAATACTTCAGTTGTGCTCGGCCATGACTTCATTTTTCCTTGGGCATCTTCGTCCATCGGGGTTGTTGTCTGTCCATCAGGAAACACTATGACTTTCACTTTTCGTCGGGTATCATTGTGGTTCTGCTCGGTAATGTTTGCTTGGGTTTCTTTCTCAGGTATCACTGTGACTTCTTCTCGGGGTTCTCTATCCATCGGGGTGCACTGACCGTCGGTGTTTGTTGTCACTTGGTGTATACTGAATTTTATGCATTACTGATAACATAACCTTTATCTCTTTGATTCTTTGAAGTCTTTGACAATATGTATATGACCAATCAGATTATATCAAGTTGACATCAATGACAATACAATACATTAACTGATTTAATATCTTGCATTAACTTTTTGCAGCTCGGTGATCATCAACTTAACATCTTCAAACATTCAATCAGTTATAGTTCATCAATCTCTCCCTTTGACATTACTGGAAACATACTACATACTACTAATACAATATGAAATATATCAGTTGTAGTTCCATAATTTACCAAACTTATTTTTATATAACCAATACAAATATATGGCTCTCGGTAAGCTCTTCTAGCTTAGATTTGATTCTTGCAAAGTACTTTCTACTTTCTTCATTCCCTTGACTGGAGATGTAGCAATGTTAACTTTTTCAACTCTCTCCCTTAGATGGATGTATCTTTGAATCTTTCTTTGATGTTTTCTCTCCCTTTGACTGTTCCTCTTCTTGATCATCTTTTTTTCCTTTGACAACATATTTCTCTTCTTTAATTCATCTCTCCTTTTGGATACTTCTCTCCTTTTGGATGAACATAATAGATATTTCATATGGATATATAATCTCTCTCCCTTTGGATACTTCTCTCCCTTTGATAGAAATTCCAAAGTATATCCTTCCTCCTTTTTATAATATATTCCTTGAATTTCATTTCCATCAACAATTCAATAACTCTGGTGTTCGGTGTAGATAAGTACCTTTCTATGTACTGATGTATCTTTGTAGTCCATCTCTTTGCTTGCATCAACATGAATGATCCTCTGATTATGTGTAGGCTGATGCAGCCTCCTAGTCAGCTTAGTGACCAATAGACAAGGGTCAGACCCCTAGTTTCTTTCTCAGGTACTCAAATGTATCTTTAGGCAATGGCTTTGTGAATATGTCAGCTAATTGTTCATTGGATTGAACATATTCCAGTATCACCTCTTTCTTGTGTACTTGATCCCTTAAGTAATGACACTTGATAGCAATATGCTTAGTCTTAGCATGCATGATAGGGCTTTTCGATATGCTTATTGCACCGGTATTATCACAATAGATAATTACTAGTTCAAGAATTTTCATATTCATACCTTCCAATAATTGTTGGATACATGCAATGTTAGAGCAATTTGCAGTAGCAGTCACATATTCTACTTTTGCATTAGATTGTGAGATGCATCCTTGCTTCTTTCTTATCCATGTGACCATTCTGTCACCCATAAAGAATGCTCCTCTTGTTGTTCTCTTTCTGTCATCTATGTTTCTAGCCCAGTCACCATTTGTATAGACTTGAAGCTCAAATTTGTCTTCTCTTTTATACCATAAGCCATAGTCTTCGGTAGTCTTTAGATATCTTAGAATTATTTTGACAGCAGTCATGTGTGATTCCTTTGGATTAGTAGAGAATCTTGCAACTATTCCAACTACATGTGCTATATCTGGTCTAGTATGAACAACATACACGAGTTTTCCAATCATTGATCTATATAGGGTATGATTTACCTCAATTGACTTGTCTTCCTTTGTCAGCTTGCATCTGGTTTCCATAGGTGTTCGAACTTGCTTAGAGTCTTCCATCTTGAATATATCTTGAGAACTTTCTTGATGTATTTGGATTGTGTGATGTATATGCTTGCATCTTGTTGAAGAATCTGTAGACCAAGAAAGAATTTGATCTCCCCAAACATTGACATCTCAAACTCTTTTCTCATTTCATTAGAAAATGATTTACATAATATATCATTACCCCCAAATATGATATCATCAGCAATCAAAATGTTTTCATCAGTATCTTCTTTTAAAAATAGATTACTATTTTCACTTGTTCTTACAAACCCAATGCTTATGAGATATGAGTGAAGTCTTTCATACCAAGCTCTCGATGCTTGTTTCAATCCATACAAGGCTTTGTTTAGTCTACAAACCATGTTTCTCTTGTCAGGATCAACAAACCCTTCTGGTTTTTCAATGTATACCTCTTCTTCTAGTATTCCATTTAGGAATGTAGATTTGACATCCTTTTGGTATACCTTGAATCATTTGAATGCAGCATAAGAAAGTAAAATTCTTACTCCTAGTCTAGAAATGGGTGCAAAGGTTTCTCCATAGTCAATACCTTCTTCTTGTGCATACCCCTTTCATACTAATCTTGTTTTGTTTCTTGTGACTTATCCATTCTCATTCATCTTGTTTCTGAATATCCATTTGGTACTGATGACATTCTTGTCATCCGGTCTAGGTACTAGTGTCCATGTCTTGTTCTTCTCAATATGCTCTATTTCTTCATTCATAGCACTGGCCCATTCTTGATTATCAAGTGCATTATTGATAGATTTAGGCTCAAAATCACAAATTAAACATCTAGTTTTCAATGACTTACTTCTTGTTCTCATTCGAGCCTTTTTGTCTCCTATGATCTGGTTCTATGGATGGTGTCTGCTAACATACTTGGCAAGTACTGGTTCAGCTCTTTGTTCATCATTCTGATCATCATCTTGACCTTCATTTTGATCTCCATCGCTCAAAACATCATTTTGAGCAATTTTATGATTTTCGGTGTTTGCAGCCTGATGGTCGGGTGCATTGTTCTGTCACTCAGGAGCAATACACTGTTGCTCAAGTAGAGTGTCAAGTTTGTCACTATAGACAAACCTATTGTAGTCTTCCATTTATTTTATGCTTTCCTCATCATTTTTCTCAGCAAATTCATCTATTTTGACATTAGCACTTTCAATAATTTTGTTAGAGGATTTGTTAAGACATTTATAAGCCTTTCTTTTGGTAGAATACCCTAGAAAGATTCCTTCATCACCTTTGGATTCTAGCTTTCCATTTCTATCATATTTCAAAATATAACATTGACTTCCAAAAATTTTGAAGTAACTTACATTGGGTGTATTTCCATACCATAGCTCATAAGGTGTCTTCTTGGTGTCTTTCTTCAATTGAACTCTATTCAATGTGTTGACTGCAGTACTGGAAACTTCCCTCCAGAATGTTTGAGTGATGCCTTTCTCTATCATCAGTGTTCTGGCACAATCAACAATGGATCTATTCCTTCTTTCAAAAATCCCATTTTGTTGTGGTGTTCTTGGTGCACATACATGTCTTTGAATTCCATGCTCATTATAGAAGTTAGTGAATTCATCATAAATAAATTCTCCTCCTCTATATGATCTTAAGCATTTCAGTTCCTTACCACTTTGTTTTTCTACAATAGCCTTATACCATTTAAACATCTTGAATGCTTTTGATTTCTCTTTTAAGAACATAAATGTCATCATTCTAGAATAATCATCTACAAATAGAATTAATAATCTATCACCATAGTAGCTCTTAATTCTCACATAGATCAGTATGGACTAATTCTAGAATAGCATTAGATGTGTAGGCTTTGCTCTTGAAACTAGACTTTGTCATTTTACCTTTTTGACAATTCTTACACATGATATGGTCAAACTTTGACATGCTCGGTAAACCTCTTACTTTCCTTTTATTGCTTATACTAATCATGTTTTCAAAATTCACATGACATAACCTTTTATGCCACAACCATATGTCTTTGTTTCTAGCCATTAAACAAGTGGTTTTAATATCATAAAGATAGAATAGGTTACCTTTTGTTTGTTCACTAGTTTCGATCAACCTTCCTGATTCATTAAAGATCTTTGCCTTTTTGTTCTCAAATGCAACTCGGTGACCTATGTTATTCAGCTGTGAAACACTTAATAGATTATAGTTAAGTCCTTTCACCCAATATGCATTTTCACATCTGATCAGATTATTCAACATTATTGTTCCTTTACCTTCAACTGGACAAGGTGAGTCATTACCCATTCTTATTGATCCACCATTATAATCCTCAAAAATTTTAAATTTTTCCTTATTTCCAGTCATGTGGTGAGTACAACCACTATCAATAATCCAGACATCATTCTTACTAACCTTAGATATGAGTGTATTTTCAACATACCTTTCCTCTTCATCTGAATCATCCTTCATAGCAACAAATACCACCTCAATATCTTCATCAGATTCCTTGTCAGTATCTCCAGCTTTGTTCTCATCCAGGTAACAAGCTTTCTTCCCTTTGTCCTTGTAGTCTTGGGTATCTCTTCTGTCAGATTGTCGGTTGCTTCGGTAATCTCTATCATCACCTTTGTCAAACTTTTTTTCATATGTTCTGTCATTACTTCTGTCATCTTTTCTTTTGTTAGGACATCTAGCAGCAAAGTGTCCAATCTCTTTACAATTAAAACATATCAATGGTAATTTACCTTTGCCTCTCTACAATCTTCTAGCCATTAGGGCTTCAATTTTATCAAGTTCTTGGTCATCACTATCACTTTCAGTATCATTTCTCACATTGTGTTTATGACTTGATTTACTTATCTTTAAAGAAGATTTTAATGCAGACTCAATAGATGGTAAGACACTATTGTCAAAGTTATTCATCTCAAATGAAATAAGTCTACCAACCAAACTATCTAGAATGACAGTGTTATTTTCTACTGCTCTCATTTCTTGTATAGAAGATACTCTAATAGCATAAACACGTAGTAAGGTTCTTAAGATTTTACTTACCATTGTTTCTTCTTCAAGTACAGCTCCTACTCCTCAGATAGCATTGACTACCTCTTTGATTCTGCATCTGTACTGAGTGATTTTTTCTCCTTCTTTCATTCTTAGGTCATCAAACTTTCCTCTTGGGCTTTATGCCTTAGGTCTTAGTACATTAGCATCTCCTCCATGTACTAGCTTCAATTTGTCCCACATTTTCTTTGCATTGGTGCATGTTTTGATGTTTTCAAATTCAGCATCAGAGAGTGAGGAAGCAAGTTCTATCATCATAGAATTGTGCTCAAGCTTTTATCTCAATTGATCAAGTGTGTGAGGTCCTGTAGGCAACACATATTCAGTATCTAAGTATTGAGTAACATCATTTCCAATACCGGATAGGTGGAGTCTTATCCTGCTTTTCCATGATGCAAAGTTATCCTTGTTCAACTTAGGCACATCTTTTTTTCTCATCTTGTGATCTTTTTCTTGAGTCTTTAAACTCCCTTTCTAAGCACACAAGCTCTAATACCAATTGTCATAATAACTGAGAGGGGGGGTGAATTAGTGGCCTCAAACAATAATCCAATAACTTTATACCACAATTTTAAACCTCTAGTTATCGTCAGTCCTACAAGATGTATACCCTTAAATAATCATATCAAATAACTATTGCTCGGATTTCACTGTTAATCCTTTTTCTTAAGCTTTACCAAATAGCAGTCTTAGTCTTTTCTAGTCTTTACCGAAATACAGTAAATAACTTAATGTTTACTGATCAATCTAGTTAGTAATGTGTAAAGAAAAATATCAAAGCAATGAGCCATATACACATTTAACACATGGATTTTTAACGTGGAAACCCTATTAAGGGAAAAACCACTTGGGACCGGTAACCCAAAATTTTCACTCTTCTGGAGTGAGCTCGGTGAAGAGCCAACCCTGTTAAAGGTTACAAACACACTATTAAGTGTGACCTTGTTAGAGGATTTAATATAATAGTTAATAACTTGATATCTGGCATTTCACTATGCTATCTTCATGAGAAACTTTTTGATACTCCTTGGGATGTATCTCGTTATCAAAAGGATAGTTAAATCCCACTCTTAAGAGATTTTCTAAATCAATGGTTAAACTAAAATAGTATATGATCTATTCATATAAACAACTTAATCTTGAAAATGTTCATATCTATTGTAAGCTCATAATACCCATTTGAGCTTTTGTTATCTTTTGTTCCTTTGCTTCACTACTTTCTGCTCAGTGATGCTATTGTTTCTCTGTTGCTCACCTTCTGTAGAAATATTTAGCTTTGTTCTTCAGCTTGTTTTATCAGGATTGTATGAAGACTTCTTTCTTCACCATTATTCTCTTCAGCATCCTCTTTCTATTCTTCCCCTCTTTTCTCATAATGAATTAGCTTGTCTCTCTTATAGGCATGATTTCATCGTTTCTAAGTCCTTGACTTTATTGTTCTTGGCGTGATCAGCAATTCTCGCTATTCTTGCTTTAAAGATTTTCTTTAGTCTTATCCTATATATTTCTCCTTGATAACTGGAATAAAACTGTTTTAAGTCTCTAGCTTATCTCTACCTTTTAACTGGTCGATGAAAACAATGTTATCAATCAATTAACTCTATAATTAGCTCCTGCCAGCTAAGTCTTTTGTCATTTCTGAACTTCAATTCTCGTAGGTCAATGCTTCAGTTGTGCTCGGTCATGAATTCAGTTGTCCTCAATCATTTCCATCCGTCGGGGTTGTCTATTCATCGGGCACCACAGTGACTTTCACTTTTCGCTGGGTATCATTGTGGTTTTGCTTGGTAATGTTTGCTTAGTTTTCTTTCTTGGGTATCATTGTGACTTCTTCTCGAGGTTCTCTATCCGTCGGGGTGCACTAAGCATCGGGGTGTTTTGTCACTTGGTGTATACTGCAATTTTATGCATTACTGATAACATAACCTTTATCTCTTTGATTCTTTGAAGTCTTTGACAATATGTATATGACCAATCATATTATATCAAGTTGACATCAATTACAATAAAATATATTAATTGATTTAATGTCTTGCATTAACTTTCTGCAGCTCAATGATCATCAACTTAACATCTTCAAACATTCAATCAGTTATAAATCATCAGACAAAGTAAAATTCTAGCAAGAACAAAATGAAGCATAAATGAACTTGAAAATTTAACAAAGACCAGTGATAGAAAATATGATCATCTCTAAGAATATTGATAAGATGATATGTCTAACAATTAGAAGATATTGCAAGTACCTCGTGTGAAGAAAAAGGAGGTGAAGTACTATAATGAAATTGTGTATGAGAAGAAGATTATTTCTTAGTCTACACCATTAGTGGAATCTGAGGACAAGACAGTTCCCGTACGTAGGAGAAATAATTTTGTCTGTCAAGAGATGACACTCAGAGTTTGAGGTAGAGGATGAGGTGAAGGAAGAAAAACTACAAATGTAGACATTTGGAAGAGATGTGACATATGCAAGAATAATTATAGGCGATGGAACTTGCACAAAGGAGAGGAATTGACATAGGAGATGTGAGTGATAGAGAGGAAGAACCTCAAGAAGAAGAGGTAGAGACCAACGAAAAGGGAGTTGAACAATAATTATTAGATTGATTATGGGAACAAGTTCTAGACCACAGATGGAGGTACCTATGTATGAGGGTAGCCAAGATGTTGAGAAACTAATCGAATGGATCTGTGCAATGAACAAATATTTTGAGTATGAGAATGTTGCTAATGACAAGAAAGTGAAGTTTGTTGTAACCAAATTGAAGGGTCATGCATCCCTCTGGCAGGATGGAGTACAAGAAGAAAGGAGAGAAAAAGGAAATTCCACTTGATTAATAGCTGGGACATAACATTGGCTAAACTAAAAGGTAAATTCTTGCCCAAAGATTACCAGGTTAATCTTTTTAATAAATTACAATATATTAGACAAAAAGACATGTGAGTTAAAATTTATACATAAGAATTTTATAAGCTGACCATTAGAGTTGATCACATTGAAGATGATCCTGAAAATGTGTGTAGATATCTCAATGGGTTGAGATACAATGTTCAAGATGAAATTAACTTTTTGTGTTGTAAAACAATGGAGGAAGTATATCAATATGCTCTCAAAGAATAAGAGAAATTGTCTAGGAAATAGACACAAAGATCAAGGGTAAAAAGTTGAATTTTTAGAGGAAGGGGATCACAAAGTGGTAGAGGACAATGAAAAGCTCAAAAGGAAGAAGTCAGTAGTTCACATCACCAGGAAAAGTCTTCCCGAGGTAATGAGTCTTATAGGGGAAGGAGGGGTTATTCAAGAGGTAGAGGTAGAGGATTTTTTGGGAAAAAATTTAAATGCAATAATATGGTCATACATCTTTTGAGTGTCCAAAAAATCCAACCACAAGTCAAAGGAGTGCACATATTGTTGAAGATGAAGATTAGGAGGATGTACAAGAACCTGTTTCTAATAAAGATGCACCTAAAATTGGTGAGTCACTCTAGATGAAAAGAATGTTACTTAAACCCAACAAGGAGGTGATAAAACCACCTCAAAGGAAGAATTTGTTCAGAACAACATGAAAGAGTGGAGGAAATTTTTTCAAATTTATCATAGATAGGGAGCACAGACAATCTAGTGTCAACATATATGGTGGAGAAACTAGGCTTGAAAAAGGAAATGCATACTACTCCTTGTAAATTATCATTGTTGCATTTAAGGGGCATCAACTTTTGATTAATGAACAATGCAAGGTGGATTTCTAAATAGGAACTTATAAATATCAAATAGAATGTAATGTTATCCCCATAGACATTTGTCACATTCTACTTGGTAGACCAAGTGACAATATGGAAAAAAAAAACTATACATGATGGAAGGCACAATACTTTCACTTTTGAGAAATATGGAAAGAAGAACATTCTTACACCCCTAAAAGAAGAATTTGTTGTAGAACCAAGCTCCAAAGTGATGTTGATGAGTGCTAAGGAATTTTTGCACAAAATAAAGAAGGAAGAGGTAAAATTTTCTTTGATAGGAAAGCTCAAAAGTGCAGTCACTAGTATGAAATTGATTGATTTGTCTGAAGAAATACAAGAAATGTTGAAAGTGTATGTAGAAATAGTAGTGGTGGTCTAACTAATGCTTTTCCTCAATTGAGAAGTATTGACCATCACAAAGGCTTGATCCCAAGATAAAATATTCTAAATAAAGTAGCCTATATGATGACACTAAAGGAGAACAAATAAATCAAGAAACAGTTGCAAGAATTGTTGGAGAAAGTGTCGATATGGGAAATTTTAAGCCCTTGTGTTGTGCCAATAGTTTTGAGTCTCAAGAAGAATGAAATCTGGAGAATGTGCACATGAATTCCAAACCAATCAGAAAAATTACTATCAGTTATAGGTTCCCTTCACTAAGGATTGATGATTTGATGGATTGTTTAAGTAGAGCCAAATAATTTTCTAAGATATACTTGAAAAATGGATACCATCATATTAGAGTTAGAGAAGGTAATGAATGGAACATAACCTTTAAGACAAACAATGGACTCTACGAATGGAGAGAAATGTCATTTGACTTAACTATTGCTCCAAGAACTTTCATGCAACTTATGATTTCACAAGTAAGTTTTCCATGGTATAATTGTATGACATCCTCGCATATAGTCAATCAAATGAAGATCATCGTAGGCATTTAAGAATGGTATTAGACAAGTTGCATGAAGAGAAGCTACTAATCAATCTCAAGCATTTACAACTTTCTTGAAGATAGAATTGGTTTACTCTGGATTTGTCATCTTACAATAAAGATTAAAGATGGAAAATGGGAAGATAAAAGCAATCATTAAATGGCCTACTCTTAAGAGTATCTTTGAGGTAAGACATTTTAATGGGTTGGACAGTTTCTATAGAAAATTAATAAGGAATTTTAGGGGAATTTGTGCTCCAACAGTGGATACAATTAAGGGAGATAAAAAGACATTTCATTAGACTGAAGCTGCTAATAAGATTTTTTAGATGCTAAAGAGGAAAATTATGAAAGAACCTATCTTATCTTTACCTAATTTTATTAATCTTTTCAAGTTGAATGTGATGCCAGTGGGACCGCTATAGGGGTTGTTCAGAGCCAAGATAGGAAGCCTATTGCTTACTTCAGTGAAAAGATTAATGACACAAAGAAGAGGTATTTATCTTATGATCAAGAGTTTTATGCTATTGTACAGACTTTGAAAAAAATGAGGCATTATCTCATGTCTAAGGAGTTTATTTTGTACAATGATAATCATTCTTTGTAATTTGTCAATAGTCAACCTCAGTTGAGACAAAGACGTCAAATGGGTTGAATTTTTGCAAATTTTTATTTTTTCATTAAGCACAAGAGTGGTCTATCTATAAAATTTGTGGATGCTTTGAGTAGAAGGAGTTTGATCGTGTAGGAATATCAAGTAAGCATATTGGGATTTGATGACCTGAAGGAGATGTACCAGGAAGATAGGGACTTCAAAGAAGCATACAAAGCTTTTGAAAATCCTCTTAGTAGAGATATAAGTTCTTGGATGGAGTCCATTATACAAGAGGGTCTACTATTCAAGGGTGCCTTTCATTCCAAGAATTTTTATGAGAGAGAACCTGTTGAAGGAGAAACATAGTGGCAGCTTAGCAGGACATTTTGGACAAAACAAGACACTAGCATAATTGAATTCACACAACTATTGGCCGAGTATGAGGTCTAATGTTAAGAAATTTGTGGAGAGGTTTAAATTATGCCAATATGCCAAAGGGAGAAATCAGAATGTAGGATTGTATCATTCATTACCAATTCCAACCAAGCCATGGGATTCAATAAGTGTGTAATTTGTACCTGGTTTTCCAAGAACTCAGAAGGGGCATGATTCAATATTTGTGGTGGTTAATATATTTTCTAAGATATATCATTTCATTACATGTACAAAAATGAGTGATTCTACTAACATTGCTAAATTTTTCTTCAAGTCCAAATAGTTAGACTACATGGACTTCCTAAGAGTATTATGTCTTATTGAGATACTAAATTTGTAGGCCACTTTTGGAGGACTCTATGGAAGAAATAGGGTACTAATTTGAGTTTTATCTCATCTTACCATCCTTATAATGATGGTCAAATAGAGGTAGTCAAAAGAAGTCTTAGAAATATTCTATGAAGCTTGGTGAATATGCATCCAAAATAGTGGGACTTGGTGCTTGCACAAGATGAGTTCACATAGAGTGATTTTCTAAATAGAAGTATAGGTATGATTACCTTTCACATCATGTATGGTATGCATCCTATAGGAGTGTGTAAGATAAGGAATCTAGGTAAAATGGAGACACGAAGTGTTGATGGTGAATATTTTCCCAGTGCAATGCAATATTTGTATAAATAAGTGAAAAGAAAGTCGAAGGAAAGCACCATCAACTACAAGAAGAGAGCTAATAAAAAAAGGAAATAAATCAATTTTAATGTTGGTTATCTGGTTCTAGCTCATCTCAAAATATAAAGGTTTCCAAGAGGTGAGTGCAACAAGTTGAAAGAAAATAAAATCGGTCCTTGTAAGATTTTACAAAGGTTCTCTAGCAATGCATATGAGATAGAACTTCCAAAAGGAATTGGGATTTCTCCCATCTTTAATGTTGCAAATCTATACCCTTATAAGGGTGAGGATAAAATTATTTTGGTCCTTGAAACAAATGAAGAAAAAGTCATCGAGTGGAAGCAGCGATTTCCCAAGGAAACACCAAAGCAACCTGAGGCAATTTTAGACAAGAAAGTGATCAAGAAAACTAGGGACAAGGAATATTTTGAGTATTTGGTAAGGCGGAGGGATCGACCACTTGAATATGATACATGGGTGAGAGATTGAGACATATCCAAGCATGATAGAAGCATTGATGAACTCAGGCATAGTAGTCCATGAATAAGACTTTTGTTCCTTTGGAATCTGATGCAGACACATTATATTTTTTGGGTTTAATCTTAGTTGATATTTCTAGATTAATAAATTAGAGGTTGTAGCTTATATACAATCCTCCAAATTATTTTTCTTTAACAAACACATGGGAGGTTATAATTTTTTCCTAGAAAAAGGGATACTGATCAGATTTGTTGAGAGCTTTCTTTAGCCTATTTTAATGTATAAATAGAGGCAATATTGCAGCCTTGGGCACAAGGAGAGTTACAGATTAATTGCAATATCAATTTGTGGAGAGAAAAAATATCTCATTTTCTTGTGGTATTATCACTCTTTTATATATGTTAGTTTGCATGTTGATTTTAGGTTCTAGTTGTGTATCATTATTAATTATTACTTGACTTATAAATCGATGATGGTATATGAAGGGTTGAGACTAATTAAAGATGAAAGGATATAATTTCTTGAGAAGAACTTTGAGTTTGAATTTAAGAGGGAGAAATTGTTTAATGTTAGTGATATGTGGATGGAGAGAGCTAGGATTGAATGAGATAGATGAATGTTTGGATTAAAAGATAGTTTGAGTTTTTTTTAAGGGGGTTGGAGATGATTAGCTAGGATTAGTTCAATTGATTTTTTTACTAGGGTTGATATTTGTTTTATTTTGATAAATGATATTTATTTTTATTTTGAGTTTACATTATGAATTGAATAAGATTGTCCCATTACTTGGAGATTATACTTGGATTTGGAGATTTAGGATAATTAATTATTTAATTAGACTATTTAATAAATTAGGGGAAATGAACTTAAGATATTATTTTAATTAAATAAGTCTTATTTATTTAATTAATGTAATAATGGGGGAATATTAGAGGATAATTCCTAATTAACTAAGATGTGTGGTTAGGATATGGAAAAATTTAGGTGTCTACATTTTCCTCCACTTTAAGATGACATTGCAACTAGTAAAAACAATATTGTTTCAAAGAAGATAAGTATATATATTTGATATGATGTAGCTAATAATATAATGTCCCAAAAATTTGGAGGAAAATATGAGAGGAAAATGGATTGAGTATGCCTTAATAAGATAGTAGGTGGTGCACTGACTATTATTATAATCTATTTTAAGAAAACTATTTAATAACAAAACATGCATATTTTTTTGCAAGAAATTTAAGTTAATTTAGTGTATTTCAAGTGTTGACTAGTTTGCTACTTTGATGTTGATTGGCATAGTTTGGTGAAATTTATTTTGAAATGTCATAGATATGAAAATAAATGTATGTTTTGGTTGGCATATAATAGGCTAGAATTTCTTGAGAGGAAATACGAATTTGAATTTTGGAGGGATAAGGGATAATGTTAGTGGTTAATGGGTGGAGGGATAAGATTGACTCCATTAGATGAATAGATAGAATTTAGACTGAAGGTGTTTGGAGATGGGTGAATAGTTTAGTTGATTTGATGGTTAGGATTGAAGGTTAGTTTTAGTTTTAATTCTATGATATATATTTTTATAAGTTTTATTTTAAATTTTGGATGTAACATAATAGTCCATTAATGGGATATTAGACTAGGTTTGGGGCTTAGGATAACTATTCAAATAATTAGAATATCTAATCAATTAGGAAAATAAAAGGAGTATGTTAGTTTACTTAAATAAATATAAATAAAATGTAATTAATGTTATGGTGGAGGGAATGTTAGAGCATAATTATTAATTAATTAAATATATGTAATACAAAATTAATTCACTAGTATTGAGATGGTGAGAATATAGTTATGACAAGGAAGCTAGATGTGCTTAAATTGGTTGTGTTAGATGCCTAATTAAGACATGACCAAGTTTAGGTGCTTACACATTATACCCAACTCTTAGTATTGGAAGATATCTCATTTTTCTTAATCACTACTCTTTAAGATTCAAAACTTATATAGTACTAATTAATCCAATCGTGAACAAAGGATCTAATTAAGAATAATCTACTAGTATAACCTAACACCAATCATACCAAAAAATATATAATAAAATATAAATATTAAATTATATAACCTTGTTGATTTAAAAGTTTAAATTATATCCAAATAATTTAATTATTGGGGTTTACAATCTTTAAAAGAGCTTAGTTTGGAAATAAAATAAAATATAAGCATAAAAAAGTGTATGGTTTCTTAAATCACTATCCATGAAGCTTATCTACAATAAATTTTCACTTCTTTGAATAGAGACAAATACTTTCCTATATTAAAATGTTATTTACAGTAGAAAAGGGTAAAATATTTTGATACCAACAAAAATTTAGTAAATTAACCTACTTGTGTTTCATAAGGATCACGTGTCTAGTATTAAATGTTTGTCTCTTAATGAAATGTGTAGATGACCCTTCTTTAATGAGCGTTGTGTGATGTAAGAGTAAAAAAATAATGTGGCCTTAACTCCATATGAAAAATCATATCACTCGTGATATTACAAATTATTCAAATCATTCTTTATGTCAATAATGCAAGTGATGACACATTAATTTAGAATAAATACTTAGCAAAGATGTAGCATTGTAGAGTACACCTTCATGAAATTTCATTATAAATTTGAAGATCTTATGATGAAATGTGTTACCTTGTTATAAAGACATTTTCTACAGCTAATGACTACAACAAGAATTAACCTTTATTTCAAGAACAAGATAATTGTGATGACTCAAGAAAATTGAAAAAGACAAACAAACACAACAAAAATATTTTGGTCCCTCGTGAAGTATCTAAAAGACATGAATCTTTACCTTGTGAGTGGACTTAATTAATGACCAACTAACCATAGTTTATTCTTTATTATTTTAATAGTAATAAAATATTTTGAACAATGTGTGAAATGTCAACTATGTATGAATGAATCAATTAATAGGAAGACCCAATTTTATTTTGTTGAGCCAATAGTTATTAGATTAAATATTTTTTCATTTTTAAAAAATATAAAATAAATAAATAGAATGACATGAATTCCAATATGAAAGCAACACTATTAAATCTATATAAATGGTATTTATACACAACTATATATATATATATATATATATATATATA
>MU226297.1:483339-506274 GCA_018584345.1 Thuja plicata
TTGTCTTTCGTCTCATGTCATTGTAAACCCAAACTAAACATTATTCATAAGATCTTTTTTTTAAAAAGTGACGTGTGCATATGAGATGTTGAGAATCTCATTTAAAATACACGAAACCCTTACTTTACTTAGTAAAATTTATTAAATTTAATAAGTCACAATAATGAAAATTATATCCATATTATCATTTAAATATTTCCTCACACAGTGTTACTTTTTATAACAATTTTAAATTTGTCAAATGTTAAGATAATTTTACTCGTCTCTGTTTTGTATTATAAATTCTCTTTATATCCTTACATGTTCTATTTCTATTTTATATTAAACATTTTATTTTGATGAAAAAAATTATAAATATGATTTTTATGTTTAGTGTAATGAATTTTTAAATTTTAATTTTATAATTATTTAAATTTTTTTTATTTCCAAAATATGTGTAGTTTATGTATTGTTGTGTAGTTAAATTATCTATTTTTAAATTTTAATGTTATATTTTTTTTTATCAATTTTTGCATTAATTTTGATTATTGTTCTTATGTTTATTCTTATTATTTAATATTTATTATGACTAGTTTTATCAATAAATAGTTCATAATTTATATTTATAAAATTTTATTTCTAAAAGGTGATTAAGTTAGAATTGCATTAGAGATTCTTTAAATTGATTGTTGATCCTTGCTTGTGCAGCTTGTAGAATATTTGGTGTCATTTCCTAATGTAAATGTGAATGCCATCAATAGTGATGGAAAGAGGGCAATAGATATAGCTTTAGATATTGCTACATCTAATAACCAACCTCAATGTGACAAGATCAAAAGTATTTTAGAAGATGTTGGAGCTTCTCAAAGTTGTATCAGCTATTCAAAACTTAAAAAATCAAGAGATTTAAAACAAGCGAGTGGTGATGAGGGAAAAATCATGGCTGTGGACACATTAGTGGCATCACTCATTGCTTCTATTACATTTGTAGCCATCTTTGAAGTACCAGGTGGAATTACAAGCGGTATCAAGAAAAAAAAACAAAATGAAGTTGCTTCTTTGGGATTAAATACACTCTTCCAAGTTTTTTTATTCTCTGATGGCCTTGCTTTGTTTTCTTCCCTCACAGTGGTAATTTCTTGGTTGTTTCATGAGAGATTACATGTTAGTCGTAGAGAAAGTCGATCATTGCTAGCAAATTTTTCAATTTTGAGCTTGGGAACCTCCGTAGCCTCTACAGCTCTTGCATTTTTAAGTGCAACCATCCTTGTCACGGTACCTCTAGATTATGAAAACCTGAAACATGAAGATCAAAAGCATTTCAAAAAATATCAGCTATTATTAGGAGGTGAAATATTCACAGCATTTATCATACCAACACTCGCACTTATTTTTATGTCTATGTTGTGGGTTGTTGAATACTATTTCAAAGCTACAATAGAACACCAAGTTTACCTTAAGAAACAGCTCAAACAAGTGCTCATATACATAATCCCATCATTTTCCATTATATTTGGAATCATTGTATGTTATGGAGTAGCATAACTATTGAGATTGTAATGCGTAAGCAAAAGCAGACCTTTATTAGTATAGTTTGACATTGATAAATTTAATTTCATAGTTAATTTATATATATTCAATATGTACATAGTGGTACTATTATTTCAAAAAAGTTAACCATGTGGAATTGTAGCTAGCTTTGAGTTAATTCTCTCCTAATCTTAAAATAAAGTATGACCATATTTTATTTTATTAGAATTATTTTCATGGCATATTTTGTCTAAGTTTTAGTATTACATTTATTATATTTAATAATATTATTTCAAAGAGGAGGTATAAATAATATTTTTAAGTCAACAATATTAATATTCATATAGATCATTTTATTTTGAAGTACCTTTATGTTAAATTAGTATCATGTATTTAACAACGATAATCAATTTTAGGAGTGTATTTTTATTTTTAATAGATTTGATTTAATTTAATTTTTATACTTTACCATCAAATTTAATCTATGCTAAATTGATTTTTTATTTTGAATTTAGATGATCTATAAATAAAATTATTATTAACTTTTAAAATTAAATATCTAGATTTAACAAAAAGGATATTATAATATTAAACATCTACAAATAATACATATTTAAAAGAGTCTCTACAACCACACAAATAAGGATGGAACCAATATCTCAAAAAAAAAGGAAAGTACATTTTTTAAAATTTAAAAAATTATAAAAAATTAGAAATTATTATATGTTTCTTCTATTTTTATTAAGTATAATATTTGACCAGGATGTTTAAAAGTACATATAAGTTTCTCAGAGTGTTAATTCTTTTTTTTATTGGTAAATTTCATATATTTGTATTAATATAAAGTCGGGTTACAAAAGCATTAGCAAAATAGTTGTAAGATCTCCACAATGCAAAAAACACACACACACACACACACACCAAAAATATGAAGGCACCTCGACCAGCATTAACACTGCTACCCACAAAATTTATGCATGTTCTCAAAATGCACATTGTACTTACATCCATCAAACTAGATGATCTTCTTGGGTAATCAAAAAATCCAAAAAAATGAAAGCCCCCACCCTACTGAAACCATCCTTGCACTTCCTCCCAGGAAAAATTTAGGATTTCTCTTGCCCCTACCGCAGCGGCACCAGCAGCCGTCTCCTTCTTCTACAGTTGATGACGAGGCCTTCGCCTACTAGTGTTGTCGACTGGAGCTGTTGATTTCACCGGGGTGCTCTTCTGTCACTTTTGTGTGACCATATTGCCCAGCGCTCTACGCTCCTCCATTTTCTCCAAGTAGTCCAAAATCATCACCCAACCGCGCCTCACTTTCAGGAGTCTCACCTCCATGGGTTGTGATGAGATCCAGACCACCAAAGGTTGGACCGCACTTGGTCTGCCACAGAGCGTGCATCAACCTCAGACCCACTCCAAGCACTACATGATCCATAGACCCTTCCAAACTGACAGATTACTTGGGTTCCAAGCATTTCCTAGCCACCTAGAGGGTTTCAACCTTTGTATTTCCTACCATAAGTCCCAAAGCCAAAAAAGGGAGGAAATATCCAAATTGGTGCGAGGCCTTGCATCAAAATTCAATAATTCTTCCCCGAAAATTGTGGAAACCGCCTCCAGAAACTCAAGATCATCAAAATGAAACACATTGCCAAGCCTTTGTGTTTTTATTTCATCCCTGAAGGCAGGGAGTTGATTTGGGGAATCCAGTGAGAAGTTTGCTTCCATTGATACCTTCGCCACCCATCACACTATGAAGACAACAAAACTCAACCCACCTTCACAGTTTAAAATGTCTTCTATCAGCTTGCACTCTGCTATCACTGTTGAAAGCTCACAAACTCCCAGCTTTAAAGAGAAAGGGTAGCTCCTTGAGTGACATCCCACAGAAGGACTGCCGCAATAAAGGGTCTCTATACTATGTAATCATGGAGATGTCTAATGGGATTCATCGGCCTTATGCGAAGGGATAGGTAAGTACTAGGTATTCAATGTGGCATGTTGTTGTAATTGCCACTCCATCAAATGACCTCATGCAAAAATGTGATTTCCCACCTACCACCTCATGATGCCTTTCTCTGTGCGTGTCACCATAGGCCCTTGGGTTCCTTCCCACTTAAAGCAGTATCAAAGTACACAAAGATCTGCTTGTGATCTCTGTCCATGCCCCCGCATTCATAAAATTTGGTGTCTTCATTGTTCCCAGGCATGACCTCTGTTTGTGCCATCTCGCCCCATTCAATTTCTCTAAAATCTTCCATGAGTTATTTTTTGTCGTTTCTCAGTCTCCTCACACCAATATTTGACAGTAAATCTGCTACTTCATTGGCCTCCCGATGCACGTGGACAATCTGTACCTCTGGGATTTTGCTGAGTAAGGCTCGTATGCTTCGAATGTATATGTTTAGATGCCACGCGTCCATTTCTCCTTTCTTGATCCCATTGATGACCAACATTGAATCCCCTTCTAGGATTAGTTTCTGAACACCTAGGTTCTTCACCATTCAGACCGCTCCAAGTGCCGCTTGGCATTCCGCTGCATTATTGGTGTCATCTGACAAACGTAGAGCTCCCAAAGCCACAATGTCTCCTAGCTCAGTTCTTGCCACATAGCCTGCTCCTGAAGGGTGTGGATTCCCTTTAGATGCTCCATCAAAGTTGACTTTGATCCAAATTGGTGGAGGTGAGATCCATTTAATTTTGGTTAAATCACCACCAATAGGATTAATCCTGCAAAGCCCCTGAACGGGCGTGTCTCAGAATGTTAATTATTATTTGTATTTTTAATAGAAAATATATAATTAATAATCAAATTTTAAAAATGTATTATTTATATTATCAATTATTTATTTTATATTTTTAGATTATATATTTTGAAATAATATTTAAGAAATAATTCAACTTATATATTTTTTTATATCTTATATACTTTTAACATATTTATTAGAAATAATATCTTAAAGATATTTATAACAAATCATATTTTCAAACTGTAAGGTCATGAATAATATGTTATAGTTATGGTTCATGTATGCAATATTTTTCATCTAGAATTATCATCTTAAATATTTAACAGCTATATTACTACCATACATTAGAAACATATTCCTTTTACACAATAATTGAAATGATAATCAATTAATGGATTATTGAGGATAGAAATATGTGGAGGTTGGTGAGGAAGTAACAATAAAGTTATTTTAAATATTTTAAATATTTTAAATATTTTATGAATGACTTTCAACAAATTAAACATAAAAGTTGAATAAATTTAGAAAAGTTCTTATTTTGTAGCAGCATTTATTTATTTTTCTTTTATATTTATTTTTTAAAAGATAAGATTATATCTTGTATTGGAGATAGGATAGTTTTAAATAACTTTTTATTGTGACTTAATTTTAAGTAAAATTTAGGAGAGTTTTATAAGATGGAAATAGAGTATGGGTCATTACAATAGATGTTAAAATATATTTAAATATTGAAGTTTTTTTTTAATTGAACAATACATATTTACATTAAAGAAAAGAATAGCAATTCAAAAGAAATGATAAGAAAAGAAGAAATTCATTATTGTTTACTAGCCACACTATCAAAAGATACAATAATAGTTGCTACATATGCAATTTAAACGTTGCAGCTATCTAGAATACATATACATTGCTAGTCAACAACCAGCACTAAGAAACAATGATCCAAACTAGAAAATACAAAAGCGGGAATAAACATAAGTTATTTAAGTTACACATAAAATTTGAAAGATTTTGCAACTGCCTAGAACATTTAGCATCAATTGCATGCATATGAGTGAACTAGTAATTGATCTCTGCCAAAATCTTACTGTAGGTGGTCACCTTTTTCAGCTGAGAGCACAAAGAAAGGAATTCTAACATGACATCATAGTAAAATTGTAATATTTCAACTTCCTGATGAGTAATATGATGTGATATCCCAATATTTAGAACAAAAGAAACAATGTGTAAATAAATAAGCAAGGAAAGAAGCATACCTTTTATTATATATAATCTGCATTTTCATATAGTTTAGAATTGATCTAGTGATAGATGGAGCTTGGCACTCACCAAGACATCCTTCCACCATGTAGACAACTTAGTTCTGATGATATGTACAAGTGACCTTAGGCTGATCACTTGTATATACCTGTATAGATTGTGAGCTACATGATGGACCGATGACTTGATGATCAGCTTTTGCAACCATCGTATATACACATATGATAGATGCATATCCATATCGTACACGGATACATCCATCTTGATGTGATTGCATAATCATCATTAATACCATTAAATTATACCATATATTGCATCATCCTTTATAATAATAGCATAGTATCAAACATATTATCTTGCATCATATTTGCATTCACAACATAAGCATATCATTGCATCATTATGGGTCAATCAATACTTAGCTGATATGTGCAACCGGGCCTAACAAAATACATATCATTTACCATTATGAGACTTAGTCGATTTGTATAATTGGGCTTGGAAAAATTGTTGGAAAAATCATTTATGATTATGAGTGGTTCACCCCAATAATCATAAATGGTTATTACAGTGAACAAATACTATTTTCATTAATTGTTATGAAAGGTGGGATGTCTTCCATCGCGCTCCTTCATGGTGGATTATGAGTATAAATACCAACATCATGGCATGAAAAGAAGGTAGATTCGACTGAGCATACTGATTGCTATAGAAATCGAACAATATTGCAAGAAATTCTATTCCATATCTAAGACAAGATCATCCAGAAGCACACTCTCTCAAGTATAGATTAGAGACAACTTCATCATCAGAGTATTAGCGCATATAAAAGAAAGGAATATCACACACAGTCTATATCTCTACGATTGAGGTATTCTGCAGCCTGTATATATGGCGTGGATAAAACATTGTATAATCAGAGAACCATCTAGGTTGTAAATCATAATTCATATTGCCACATTAGACACAACACTTATATTCTTTGTATGCAAGCTTCTTGTTATCTTTGGAACTATATGCATTTCGAATTAAGCATATCTAGCGTATGCATTTGGAATTATACATAACATTTCATCTTTTCATTTGATACTATCATTCCTTTGCATTGTAAAATTGTATATACAAACAACACTATCCTTTAGTTGAGTTTTATTTAGCAGTAGCACAACCTTTTACATTGTGAAGTCTGTAATTTGGATTTATTAATCAATTACTCAAGTTATAATTGTGGAAATCTCGCAGTTTCTCATAACTAGCCAAAAGGGGAGGGGACATTACATATGATTAGAAAAAATATCTAAACATCTACTTTTTCAAATATGAAGCAATATAGATTGTCACATAGAATCATTAATAGCATTCTTCGAAAACTCCATGCTAAAAATAGTCTCTTTCCAACCCAGCGCCTAGTCAAAAATAGTAGGGAAGTTGTCAAATATTACAATCTAACAAATACCCAAAAAATAGGTTTCACACTTTTGGGAATCTGTCGGATGAATCTTTAAATATTTTAACATAGATCCCCTTTAGGCAATTTATGATGCAAGATTTTCTAAGTAAGGATTTGAGAATTTGCATCAACTTTGGACTTCCAAATTTGTGCAATAAGGTTTTTTTGTGTCTGTTCTTTTAATTTCTAGATACATTTGAAGTTAAACCTTTGATTTAGCTTCATGTTTGGGAGAAGTGCCAAATAAATCTTTGTCAAGAGGAAATAGAAAAATGGAGTTTTTCCAAGCCAAATCTATTGTTTAAAAACATTACATTGAATAGGAGTACAAAGTTTCATTTTTGAATCCATTAGAACCAATGGTTTTATAAAAGTAAAGAACCCTTTAGGCTTATTTTTTAACCTACAAGATGTTTTAATATCTTTTCACTCGACCCAATCAAGAGACATAAGGGTAAAAGCACAATAATCTGTCACCCTTTTACAAAGCAAAAGATTAATAGCACCAAAACTGTAAAACTTCAAATCTCAAATATTACTGAATTGTTGCACCCCTTTTTTAAATTAATATAAAGCTTGTTTGGGAAAGACAACTATAAGAGGTTGTCCATGATATCTAACTAAGTTTTTCCACTAAATAGAAGAGGAGCAAAACAAATCGATGTTTTAGTGGATCCTTCCACTTCAGGAAAATACAAACTTGTTGCTAGACTTTCCATATAGATTGCAAGGGAAATGAAACTCTTAACTAAAAGAAAGGAGTCATCCATAACTTATCAATCCATCCCACACCTTTCCATTTATGTTTTGTAGTAGCAAGAGAAATATGATGACGAGCCAAAATTTTCCATTATTCATCACCAATCACAACTCTAATTGTCCATTTTTCTAAAAAAAACAAGAGCCTTTTGTCTTGGGATTCAATACCCCTAGCCCACCCTTATTTTTGGGTCGTATACAATGACGCCAAGAAGCTTTAAAACCTAGTTTACCGTCCCAATTAGACCATAATAATTGATACACAATTTTAATTAGCTTTTCATAACCACTTTTAGATGGCATCCAACAAGAGGAATAGTAAACATGAAGCTAAACTGATTTTATTAACCACTTGAACTTTACAAGAAAGTGGTAAGTATTTGTTTCCCCAATTAAACATAGATTGTTTTTCAATTTAACTAGCTACCTTCTCCACATGTCCAATAAAAGAGCCTCATACCAAAAGGAATATGCAAGTATCTAGTAATTCATCTATTTATAATTTGTTTCCACTCCTTGGGAATCCAATAAGATACACTAATAAAATTTAGCTCAATTTTTTATGATCATAGGTCGATTGTGCGACTGTCAAATGTACATCAATCAACCAAAGGTGTCGTGAAATTTTTGTGTTGAAACAAACGACGATTGGCATAGTTGTCGTAAAACCGACGACCCAAAGGTCAGAAAAAAAGGGCTATGTACGAGGTATTGTGTGCACCTTTCACCCTAATCCTTTTTCACACTTTGTTTCTTGTACGATGAACGTACGATGCTAAAGTTAAAAAAGAATGACATGAATGCTATATAAACGACATCGAAGTCGTTGAAACACTATGGGCGGTCATCAAAATAGCGATGACAATTACTCAATCAATTCATCATTTATATAGGTTTCTCATCGATTGTGAATGTGACTAAAGTCAAAAAAATGACAACATGTTTTTAAAAAAATAATTTAATAATGAGCTTATAACTAGCAAAGAGATTGAGCACAGTAAGTTTAGGTCTAGTCTGAAGGGAGCTTGTTGTCTATGCTTGTTGAAGTGAAGGGATGGTATGTCCTAGGTTGTTTTCAGTCCTCTTGAGACTCCTAGGCCCAATGGATGTTGAAAGACTATTGGTCCTAATTGTTGGAGGTTTCAGTCATAAGAAGACATTTTTTTGGAAGCATCAGATTTCAAAGGGACAACATTGAATGAAGATGTGAAAATGATCTCAAGGAAAAGAGAAACAAGTTTAATGGTTGGAGGTAGCATTTAAAGATCACCTATTTACCTTAATGTAAATGCTTTTCCCCCTTAGTTATATGTATATGCATAATTATTTGTATTATTATTTAAATAATTTTGTTTCCCTTTGATTTTTTCTTACTCTCATAAGGTGTAGTTGTTATGAGGTGTTTCCTCAATATTTTATGAAGCATTTAGTCACTAGTGAAGGTTTCAAGATAGTGTTGTTGGATTAGAACATAGAATAAAATGTTAGGACAACAATATAATGATTGTCATGAGCCATAGTATAGGAGCAACAATCATACTATGAAGGAATAGAAGTATTGAAGAGAGCATGGACTTTTTCACTATACATATCAAGTGACAGCCCTTGGATAATGAAGAATAGTCAATGGTCAAAATTTAATGACACAGTGATGCTATGGTTACATCTTTTAAGTGATGCTATAGTTACATCAATATGTAGTGAAAGGTATCAAACTTCTAGTGAGAAAAATCCAAGAAAGTAGAGACAATCCTCGTAGAAGAGTCATAGATGATGTGTTGTAGAGAGAAAGTCCATCATTAAGAGTAGGAAGCATCAAATTTTAGATCAATGGTGGTTATTACAAGAACTAGGAGCAGTGCAATGAGTTTGAAATTTTTTTCCAAAAATTGATACAATGACAGTGAAAAGGGTTGTATTAACAAAAGTGATAATAAAGGAAGGTAAGCATAGGCCCTAGCTATACACCAATAATGGTTCAGAGAAACATATAGTGTTGAAGTCGAATCATCATCTAGGAGTCTCAGTACTACAAGACTTCCCTAACTCCAATGGGATTCAATATGTATCAAAGAATGAGTGAAAAAAATATTTGTAATAGGGAAAAAAGAGCCTTAAAATAGTGGAATGAAAGGATTGCAAGGAGTTGTCATCAATATTAGCATATTCTCCTTGAAAGAAGTAGTACTCACCAAAAATACTTGTTTGAACACCCAACATGGAATCACTGCAAAAGGGATACCAATCACATAGTAACACCCATTACGAAAGAAACATGAGATTTCCACCTTGATCCCATTGCTACCCCTAAAGAAAAATAAGGAAGAATGCATAGTTAGTACCATATAAAAGTACAAAATAATTTATAAATTTCATCTAGCAGTATTCGTAACTCTTATGCAATTGCAATCATTAGATTCATCTTGAAATACATCGTATCCACATTTTTAATTTCTCAAAGACATGCTTCATTCAAATATGTTGGAGGTAGAAAAGGTACAACTTTGAAGATAAAATTCATCTAGACTAGGAAGAGAAAAAGTGATTAGTGCCCTTAAAAATGTACCTTTATCCACTCCTCCAATGTCCTTATATGTTTCCTTCTCATACACATTAATTATTCATGTCCATACTCATGGTTACAATTCCCAATATCAACAAACAAATTACAAGAATATAAACTTAATTTAGTTAAACTACCTCGCTTCAAATATAGCCAAACCACTCACAGATGCCTTCTTCTAGCAATGTTGTTGAAGACAAAATAGTGAATTTGTCAACTGATCTGATGTTGTCAATTATGACTTGAAGCTTTGGATGCCCAAAAGGTAGGAAGAGAGAGACAATGTTCGTTTGTATTTCTCTCTTCCTATCTTTGGGCATCCAATGCTCGAAGTCATACTTGAAGGATGTCCATTTGTATATCTCCCTGTCTTCCTGTCATTGGGGCATCTGATGCTTCAAGTGATTTTAGGGTGCAATTTTTAGTCTTTTGATTGTCCACATTTCTTATCTCTTTTATTCTAATGAGGTTAGTGTCTTACATGTTGAGTTGGTACTTTGACCTTGGACTATGTTAGTGTCCCTCATTCTTTGTTGAATTTGTGTGGAGATAAACAAGAAATTAGTATTTACTATAAAAATAAATAGAAATATAAAAAATATAATACTTAATTAGACATATAAGAACTTTTTTTCTTATTTGAGACCCCTCTTTTTTTTGTTTGTGTTTCTTGTTCATACTCCTCATCTGAATTAGAGTCTAACTTGTTTTTTGCTGCCAGATTTGAAGCTACATCCTCCTTTACATTATCATCCTCTAAACAAATAACTTCCAATTCAATTATGAATAAAAATCTAAAAACAAAGAAGAATAAAAATATAAACTAGTTGGAGAATCCACATAGAAAGTTATGTAAGAAAAGACCCACCTTTTTTTCACTAGCTATGGAATCTCCCAATGAAAAAAAAATGGAACATGCATTTGAAGTCCTTAAGAAGCTCATCTTCAAAATTAGCTTTTTTTGCTACATATTCCTAGTATTAAACAAATTCATAAGAGGTTCCACAATGAGGCAATGAAGAAGAGCGAACATGATACATTAAGACAAATCCATAAAATGAAGAACTCATCTATGCTATGACAATAAAAGTTCATCATGATGATTTCATACAAATCATAGAGAGGTACATGTAGTGTAATGGTCCAAATATATGAAATATTGTCCAATTAAATGTTATTATAGGTGTAATGGTTGATAAACCAAGTACAATGCAATGTTTAGTGAACACTGTCTCAAAGGAACACCATCTAATGCCTAGAATAGTGAAAATAATAGAGGCCAATATTTCAATGAAGAACAAAAAAGAAGTTAAAAGATCTATTTTAAGGTGAAAGAACAGTGTCATGACATACTTATAACATCACTCATGAAATAGTGGCAATAGTGATTCAATGATATAATATCCAACTATATACAATGGAATAGAACAACAAGTACAATCAAAAGAAGAAGACATAGTACATGATAGTAAATGGGGCATTATCATAGTCATGGGATAATGGATGCTCAAGGATATTCAAAACATGCATCAAAGAGGAGATATCATGATAAAGTGCAAAAATGACTTGTGTTATTCAAGCATAAAAGGACATTTTTGAAAGGAGGAATTGTTAAGTGGTAGCCTAACTAAATTTATTATCATTATCAAAGTAAAGAGATGCAAAGCTAAGTACTTTTGAAGGTGCACAAAGATCAAAGGAAAGAACAATTGAACACAATAATCTAAGCATTCAAATGTCATAACAATACTTAGCAGTATTAATACCAGAGGAAGGGCAAAAATGAAAACAAGATCATGATGGATAAAGATAGTTATTTTGTAGTGATACCAGCATTATGTGGATCAAACATAGTAATAATCCAAAATTTGAAGATGCAATATCATGAACATAATGGGACAGCCATCAAGAATAAATAAAACCATGATAAAAGGAGTCATTGTTACAAGGTGCCAAGGATAGTGAGGGTTTGAAAGAATAGTCATGGAAATGTTCATGATGTCAAGTTTGGAGGAAAGTGAAGTATAAAAGGACAAGATAGCAGTGGATTCATGCACAGGATATCCATGTAATGTTTGACAATAGATAAATGGTATTCAAAATTCAATGAACAGCACAAGGAGCAATAAATCATCATTTTTAGCCAAAGAAACGATGTCCTAACGGTTATTATCATCACAGAGATCAATCACCAGTTGATACTCAAAAATTAAAAGAATTTGTTTCGGTAACAAAGTCTAAGACCAATGACAAATGCTACCTTAACATAGATGTGCCTAGAGCTTCAACTAATTTTCAATGTAGGAATTGTTTCAAGTTCAACAAAGAGATGGTTATAATAATCATTAAAGAAACAGTCATGAGTGAAGTTACAAAGGAAAAATGAAGGGTTATTTTTAGTTTTCTTTTCTTTCACAGAGCTCAATTTAAGCTATAACAATACACAAAATGCCAAATTCTTATAGCCTAGAAATGGAAACTACAAATCCTTAGAGTTTTTTTAACAAAAATAAGTACCTTCAAAGTAATATACAAAAGTAAGATGTATTTTTTTCTACAAAGATTTCAACAACAAAATAGTCATAGTATCATAAATATTCAAGTGAAAATCACCATTACATGTGGTAAAGGTGCATTAACTCATAGTACACATATGAAGAAAATTACCCTTAAAGTACAAATGTTGCATCCATAGTAATGGTGACTATTACAAATAATGTCTAAAAGTAATAAGAATAATATTGTATACATGATGCAATAGAGATTCATGATCATATTTTGTCACTAGTATACAAAGGAAACAATTTTTGAACCGTCAGTAACATGATCACCGAAAGACAGGTTTATAGAGGAACCCGACAGACAAGTTCACAAAGGATTTTGACAGACAAGTTTATAGTGAACAACGATAAAAAAGTTTACAGTGTAAATCAAAAGTCAGTCTACAGAGCAACTCGAGAAGCAGAATGTCTATAAAGACATCACCAAGGAAAGACTACAGAGCAACTCGAGCACCAGTGTACTGAGAGACAACTTTAATTCTGAGAAATGTGGATCTGAGTTACACGTCAGATAAAATAGTTAAGTTTTATATTTAGATGTAATTGTTTTAATCAGTCTAACTGATTGAAAACATGCAAAGTGTCAATGGGCCCTTGGTCTACTGGTGAAGTTGAATGGCTCACAATGAGCCCACCAGGGATCAAGTCTTGTCGAGTGCAAGGCTCCGACACCATAAGGGATGAGGCTGGGATTGTGCCCTAGGCAAATTTGGCAGCGTGGATGCTCCTCAATCCTTGGCTCTAAGCCGAAGAGGTTTCAGGCACGAGTGGGCCCGTATCGGGTTCCTAAAACATCTATGGTGGCCTTCACTGGTTGGTAGCTCGCAGGCTTCATGCCTTGCTGGGTTGCCTTGTAGGTCTGAATCCTCCAACAAAAAAAACATGCAAACTAGGAGATCAAGGTCAAGTTGTAAACCTTTGATCATAGAGTTTTCATAGTTAAGCGTGAAACCTATTTAGGTCAATTTATTGTATAAATTGATGTAGAAATCAATCAGACATTGATGATTATAGCCACAATAGACATCTATGGATCAGATAAAGAGTTTTATGCAGAAGGATAGCAAAAGTTGAAATCGGTTATAAAGAACAAGATTCAAGGCTACCAAGCATAATAGAGGTATTAATCAATCACTATAGGTGATACATCATATTGTAAACTTTAAAGGATCTGTACTCAGCAATTCAAGATTGCATATAATTAGGTCAACAAGTATTTTTGACTGCATTCTAACAAGTGTAGCAAATAGAAGAAATCCTTTAAGAAGGTGGATTTAACAATCCTTATGTAAATCTCTTAACTGAGTGCACACTAAACAGTGTTGCTAAATATCTTAACAAAGTAGACCTTAACCAGTCTAAACATGTTACTCCTAACAGGGTAAGATCATCATAAGTGATCAAACTTGTAAGCCTTAACCGGCACCTTCCATTCTGCAGATAGTGAAGCTTTGTGGGTTTCATCTCCACCGCAGTTTTTACCTTCTAACATGGGTTTTCTGCATTACCAATTCTTTTGTAATGTGTCATTACATTACATGAATGTTTCTATAAATGTTTACATACAAATTAAGTTTATGATTTGATAGTACATGCATAAAGATAGAATAGCATCTATGATCGGTAATGCAAGGAAATGATTACTAAAGGATTAAGGGTTAATTGGTAAAAAAAAGTTTTAAGGGTACTGATTGACCCCTCTCCTCTTAGTACACACCATTCTATTATTACAATAATTGGTATCAAAGCTAGATCTCTTATTTGGAAAAGTTTAAATCACTTGAGAGAAACGATCATACAATGGAAAGGTACAAGCTAGACAAGAATATTGAGAATCACAAGTTGCAGATACATATCTTCTATGAGAAATACAAAGAAGCTAGAATCAAGATGAGAGTGCTACTGGATGAAAGAAAGGTTATGGCATCTTGATGTAATGAAATAGACTATCATGAAGAAGATATACCTGATTTATTCAAGAGTCAACGTGATCTACATCTAGCAATACATCAGACACATATGAAGGAAGCATTACAAGTCTAAATGAAATCAATCAACATCTGGTTGGACAAGTGAAATCACTACAAATTGGTTAAGAGACACAGATGGTAAGGATGATTGAGGTTATGAACAATGCTAGACAAGTTGAGCAAGAAAGAACACTAGCTATTGATGATAGGAGGAAGATCATTGAAAAGCTACAAGAAAGAGAAACAGAAATACAAAGACTTATTGAACATAATCATGAGATCACCAATCAAATTGTTCTTATGAGTCAGGAGGCTAACTGAGTGAACATAGAACTCAATAGAAAATTGGAATCTATTGGTGAGCTACGAGAAGAAAATGAAAGATCGAAGCATGAAGTAAGGATTCAGCAACAGCACAATGATGTGATCAAGAAAATAGAAGAGAGCACAAAAAGAATGGATGATTTTGTGGATGGACAAAGAAGAGTCAACAACAATACCGGTCTAGAGTATACTGAGCATGGAGAATCATCATACCAAGTTGATCCAAAAGATGTCTAAACAAATCCAATACCAAGGAAGCAGTCATGCAATCACTGTGGGAAACTAGGCCACACATCAAATGTTTGCAGGAGAAAAACTAGAGGTATTCCTAAATCCACATCTACATTCATAGGAAATTGTTATAACTATAACAAGAAAGGACACAAAGCACATGAATGAAAATCTAAGGTGAAACAACCAAAGAAGGAAACCTACATGGAAAACTATTGTCCTAATTGCAAAATGCATTGGCACACATCTCTTGAATTCAGAAAAAAGAAAAGGCAAGCATGGAAGCCAAAAGAACAAGAAAATGATTATCAACCAAAAAGAGTAGGTAACTCATATGTTTGGGATTACAACACATGGAAAAATTGCACATCATGTGGTAGCTAGATATGGACACATAGCTATAAACTGCATGAAAAAATGGATAAGAAAGTCTAGAAGCTAGACTAACCCCAGAATAGCATGCTTGCACTGTCATAGGGTCGGTCATCTAAGCAAGGATTGCACATACCGAGTGACAGAGACAAGCACTTTTGCCAATGGAAATACCATTGAAGACATCAGAAAGATGAGAAACAAAATGTGGAGGAAAGCTACAAACACTGATGATGCTAGACCAAGCAATACAATTGGTGACACCTTATCAAATGGATCTGGTGATATCACCACCCCCACCTCAGCAGAACAAGTAAGTATGGAACTGCACTATACCAAGTTATATGTTACATCAGTTCCATTATACATTGATAAAATTCCAATCTAGCATGAATAAATATGCACTATGGTATTACTTGTTATGAATTTGTGAATCCAATCATGTCGGTCAATACATATGGAGAATCATCAGTATACATATAAAATCCAAGTTGTTAATGTAAACTGAGCATCATCGATAATCATGTAAAAGACAATAAGTCTTCACCACATACCGAGCACCGTTAGTGAACATGTGAAAGGTCAATTGATTTGACACTTACCCTGAGCATAGCACTCTCACCGAGAATGAAGTTAGTATTTTCCCCGAGCGACTCCGTCCTTGAACACCAAGAAGTGGATAAAGCATTAATTGCACCACTTAGGGCATCATCTATAAAAAGGTGATGGAAATCTCATTCGTTCATAAAGCGATTAACAGAGAAGAGCAGAGTGAAGAGCAGAGCAAAGAACAACGACCAGATTGCAGAGTGAATCACAAGCATATTCACGGTATTAAGACAGATTCATAGCATCTACAGTAGGTCAAGTAAGTAACTAAGACTCACTGAGCTCACAATTTGTTTATGGGAAAAGCCCTAATTTCTAGAAACAATGGCAACCACATCTCGCATTTCCAAGATCAAGAATGCCAAAGATAAAAAGAGAGGTCAACCTAATCACGAACACTACATGTGAAGAGCCTAAGTACAAATTATGTCTAGAGGTAGCTTCACAACCTAACAATGGTGGAGCGTTCTCAAGCATACCACCTAGGGTTGCTAATCAAGGATGTCTAAGCCTATATCCACTACAAAGTTGAAAAAATAGGAGATTTGGAAGTTGATTACAAGAAGCTTTGCACATACGAAAACATCAAAGATGAACATAAACATATTGAGGTGAAAGGGTTAACAAATTCCCTAATGTTCCCAAAGGAATTGAAGACCGAGTGGATCCAAATAGTTCTTAGTCGGGTACATGACCGAAATATGTGGCAGGACAAGCCAAAACCGATTACCAAGGATGTAATACACGCAGTGACAGGTTATCCAGGAACTGACAAGGCCAAGGCACTAAAACATCCTCCTCACCCTAACATAGAAAATATGACAGGCGCAGTATGGGATGGCATAGGTTTGAAGGAAAATTCCATAAATGATCTAGAACTCAAATTCGGTGCATGTGGGCTAGGATACAAGGTATTCCAAGCCAGCAGACTGAACAGCATTACATGTGGAGTAGTTGACACTGACCATAAGATTGTAAAGAAGGGTCTACAGTTGGATCTATCTGAGATTCTACTGAAGAAACTAGAGGAGAACATGAGGACCATTAGATCAATAAAATCTAATTCATGTAAGTCTGGTTCACTCCTCATGTGTATATTCTTATACTTTCAATAATTTTTACCACCTGTCGGTAATGTCAATTGGGAGACTACCCGACTAGTGACAATTCAAATTAGTGAACTCATTAAGTCACTAGGGGCCAACTTTACATCAGTCATGGATGAATATTTCACTAGAATTAAGGATAGAATGTAGAAAAGAATGAGGATACTAGAACAACTGGTGGATCAATATAAATATGATATTTGTTTCATGGTGGACACCAATACAACTTTGATCAAACCATTTGTACCAAGGACAGCATGGTTAGCACTACTAGACTATGAGATAAACATAGATTAGGCCACAAATGATATTGAAGCATTATTGAATGAACCACTGGACAAATCATTACCAAGGTTTGGCACCTATGAAGAAGCTAAGGCTAGAATCAAAACAAGATTAGTAGTAAAGAAGATCAACAAAAAGAAGACCAAAATGGTAAAGACACTTGAGAAGAAGTTATCGGTTAATGAAGAAGAAATAGAACAACAAGAAGCCACCGAGGGAGAGTCACCCGTCGGTGAAGGTGAACAAGTGAGTAACTCCGAGTCATAGAGTCTGATGCACCACCCCCAATGAAACCAAGGATAATTGTTGCATCAAGAACAAGGATTCAAACTACAAAAGCATAATCACCACCGGTTAAGAAAGGACAAGTGAGGACTTATAAAAGGAAGCCTCAAACTAGGAAAACATCATAACCAAAGAGGAGAAGGAGATTAATCCGAAGAAAGGAAGATAAGGAAGACACTGAACAAGATGAACAACCTGAAAAGAACAAAATTCCTACCACAATTGATGAGATTGTTGCATCAATCATCAAGTCAGGTAGATTATCTGATCCTAAGATTAGATAATGGCTAACTCTGAATCCTAAAGATCAAAATAAGATAGAAGAAGCCATCATCGAGACAATGTATGTATTCAAATATATACCTGTACAGTTTGATAAGATGATGCCATAAGAAATTAATGAAAGGTTATCACAAAGGTGAACATATGCACTGAATTCTGAAAGACAAATAAGGGAAGGATCCCTAGTTTCAATTATGCCACCTGAGTCAAAGATGGAATAAATTGATGAAATGATGAAAATGCATTCAAAGAAGATCTCGGAAAAATTAAAATCCTACAAAGTACTAGAAGGCAACTTAATAGAGCTTAACAAAGAAAGTGAGGATACTTGAAGAAAAATACTCAATCTACCTAAAGAGTATACAAGCCCTGAGAAAGTATTAACACTTATCGAGAAACCTCATAATGAAGAGAAAGAGGCAACACCGAGCCCTGAACACATCTTAATAAATGATGTTGAGGATGTCAATCCAGTTGAATTGACAACACATGCAAGAAAGGCCATGGATGATGTACCTTAGATTTTATAGTCATTAAAGGATGCAACAGATGTCACAATCCAAGATGTGACAATAATAGATATCACTAGAGGTCTTTTCGATGAGGTAAATGTAGATGAAGATGTCACTGGTGCCACCGACCAAACCAAGTAATAGGACACAACAATGGATGATGCACAGGTTAATATACCAAGACAAATACCATTATTAATACAAGCTATCAATATCATCTCAAAAAAGGAGAAGTCACCTGACCATGATGCAAGCATACCCGAGGATAAAGGTGAAGAGGAGCAGAAAAGCACCATTGATGAACAGAAATTAATAGATGGAGAGCAGAAAGATGCAAGTGAAGAAAAAGGTGATGCCACACCAAAGGATACCAAAGGAGAAGCTTCATATAAAGCTAAGGTTGATGTGGAGATGTCTACAACCAACTGACAAGTAAATACTGAGCAGCAAGTAAAAGGCACAACACCCCCAAAGCCTTCACTAAGTACATCAGACCAAGCAAAGGATCTTGCTATGGTACTACATACAACTGCCTCCACCACAATTACAAAGAAAAAGAAGAAGAATAAAAATCTAGTCACCTTGGATGAGATCATTGAAATACCTAACTGTGATCCTAGGACATTGAATCCAAAGTCACTTACAAAGTATGCAAAACTTTGTAAAAGGAAAGCTATGCAAGATAATCTCAAAAAGGAAACCAAAGACACACATGTACTAGAAACTATAAAGGATATCTATTGCAAATTGTACCTGATACTGACATTGATCAAAATGAACCTATACTTGATCAATTAGCAGTTCTTACCTAATCCATCACATCACAGAATGTAGATGCATAGAAGGCAATAGAAGAATGTGCATAGCAGAAGTACCATACAAGCTAACAGAGAAAATCAGCCAAGAAGTGGCAGAGAAAAAGGTAAATCTATCTTAACTGGTCAATATATTGGAACCAATTATTTCAGAGGTTATAACCTTAGTTAAAAATTTATGCACCATAGAGCAATTCCCTAAGGAGAGTAGTGAAAAGATTGCAAAGATAGATGCAGATCTTAATGCTAGTGCACAAGGTCTTACAACTAATGACAATGCATTCAAGTTGCATTATGACAATATTATGGAAGAAAAAAGGTTGAGACTTAAGATTCTAGAGGTAGAATCCAAATTCAGAGATGAGGTAACTGATCTCTAGGCTCTACTACTACCAAATCTCACATTACTGCAACAATATATGACTTCGGCAAGATCATTGATTGCCACCCTGGAAATGTCTATAACAGAAAGCATATATGATATGCATGCAAGAATCACCTTGGAAATCATGACCCTTGAGCACCTCAAAGAACAATGGGAAAAGAAAATAGAGGACATTCAAAAATATCATTACCACATTTTTGACAAATTGTAAGTATGACACCTTTGTCATTATTATAAAAGAAGGGGGAATTGATATGATAAAAGGGGAAATGATTTGGTGTGATAAGGTAAAAAGGGAAAATGATGAAAGGGGGAAATATATGTATAAAGGAAAGTGTATATACATGTACATGTGTCATACTGAGGCATGCACATAGGGGGAGTCATATTGATATGGTAAAATACATGGTGTATATACTAAACATTTTAGTTTTGCACATATCATTTTTTGATAGTAATGTCAAAGGGGGAGATTGATGATCATATTTTTTCATTAGTATACAAAGAAAATAGTTTTTGAACTGTCGGTAACATGATCACCGAAAGACAGGTTTATAGAGGAACCCGGCAGACAAGTTCACAAAGGAACCCGACAGACAAGTTTATAGTGAACATCGACAACATAGTTTACAGTGTAAACCAAAAGTCAGTCTATAGAGAAAATCGAGAAGTAGAATGTCTACAAAGACATCACCAAGGAAAGACTACAAAGCAACCCGAGAGCCAGTCTACTGAGAGACAACTTTAATTCTAAGAAATGTAGATCTGAGTTACACGTCAGATAAAACACTTAAGTTTTATATTTAGCCTTAAAGATTATCTTAAAAACCATTTCTTGAGGGCAAGTAAAGAAAATGTAATTGTTTTAATCAGTCTAACTAATTGAAAATATGCAAACTAGGAGATCAAGGTCAAGCTGTAAACTTTTGATCATAGATTTTTCATAGTTAAGCGTGAAACCTATTTAGGTCAATTCATTGTATAAATAGATGTAGAAATCAATTAGACATTGATGATTGTATCCGTAGTAGACATCTATGGATCAAACAGAGAGTTTTATGCAGAAGGACAACAAAAGATGAAATCAGTTATAAAGAAAAAGATTCAAGGCTACTGAGAAGAATAGAGGTATTAATCAATCACTATAGGTGATACATCATATTGTAAAATTTAAAAGATCTGTACTCAGCACAAAAATTCAAGATTTCATATAATCAGGTCAACAAGTATTTTTGACTGCATTCTAACAAGTGTAGAAAATAGAAGAAATCCTTTAAGAAGGTGGATTTAACAATCCTTATGTAAATCTCTTAACCGAGTGCACACTAAATAGTGTTGCTAAATCTCTTAACAGAGTAGACCTTAACAGTCTAAACATGTTACTCCTAAAAGGGTAAGATCATCAAAAGTGATCAAACTTGTAAGCCTTAATCGGGACCTTCAATTCTGTAGATAATGAAGCTTTGTGGGTTTCATCCACACCGTAGTTTTTACCTTCTAATAGGGGTTTTCTGCATTACCAATTCTTTTCATTACATTACATAAATGTTTCTATTAATGTTTACATAAAAATTAAGTTTATGATTTGATAGTATATTTACAAAGATAGAATAGCATCTATGGTCGTTAATGCGAGGAATTGATTACTAAAGGATTAAGGGTTAATTGATAAAAAAAAATTTAAGGGTACTAATTCACCCCTCCCCTCTTAGTACACACCATTACATTATTCCAACAGAGATGAAAGAATGTTGAAAGTAAAGGGAATAGAACCAACTTGAACAGTAACAAAGGTATCTAGCAGCTACAATAATAAAGCTTGACAATGATGGTAATCAAAAGCAGAAGTATGTGGTGCAGTGATTTTCATAGGGACATAATAGTGATAATTTTTTCTTAAAGAAAAATATGCAAGGATTTGAAGAGGGTTGGAAAATAAGTTTTAACTTTCAAGTGATGAAAACCCACAAAGATAGAAGCACGATAAACCCTCATGGGATCCTGGAAGGGTCATGGCCACTACTATATATCAAAGGAAACCATGTTTTGTTTTCAAATATTTTTTATAGAAGAGTAAAAATGGAAGCCATAGCCAAGATGTGCAAAGGAAACCCACAAATTTCTTGTTATTTGTTGTATGAAACCCTTAGGAAATGGGAAACATGCAAAGAATGGGGGATTTGAACCTATCATTTGAAACAAATGAATAAGACTTGCATATAAACTTCAAAATTTCATGAAAATACACAAAGAAAACCAAAGAAAATGCCTAGATTTCTAAAGGGATCCTGAACATGAAGTCAATATACACATAAGATATTATATTTTTTAAAATATCTCAA
The DNA here is from genome assembly GCA_018584345.1 of Thuja plicata. Taxonomy (NCBI): domain Eukaryota; kingdom Viridiplantae; phylum Streptophyta; class Pinopsida; order Cupressales; family Cupressaceae; genus Thuja; species Thuja plicata. The sequence goes on from MU226297.1 coordinate 505,716, forward strand.
AGATGTTATATTATATGTGATTATGCTTTTGTAATCATCAATAAGAGATCTTACCTATTAAATGTGTAACTTGTGCAGAACTTTAAAAGAATTACTCAGAAAACCTCCATGAAACCCTAGTGGTCATGAGAGAGAAATAAGATCTTACAAATTTGGGTTAGTGGTAATATAAACTTTACAGAATAATAGAACGCAGTCTGTAATAATTTCAAATTATACATATTTATAATTACTGTAAAAAAATGGTGAATAACATCATGGCATTTCCACAATAATCTATAACTTAAACAAGTGGTTGCTTACCCAAACAAGAGTTGTAGGCAGCCATGGAGTCCCTGCCTTCCACAAAACAAAACAAAAAATGGCTAGGTTCAATAAATAGTAGTGTTGTGCACTTGGTGTTTTTCTCATCTGGTAGACCCCCGTTGGGAAAATTGTAAGTGTTATACACTGAATTTGCGCCTCTGATCTCAAGCTCTCTTGGTCTTGATAATCCAGTATAACAAGGGAATCATCTCCAGGTTGTGGGACCTATGCTAACTGAGATGAGACCTCCAGG